>CM077648.1:7339801-7618412 GCA_039707465.1 Rhabdophis nuchalis | reverse complement strand
AGAGGAAGAAGGGGAGATAGAGAGGGAGCAGGACGGAAGGAGAGGGAGAGGAAGAGGAAGAAGTGGAGATAGAGAGGGAGGGGAGAAAGGAGAGGGAGAAGGAGAGAGAAGAGAGGGAGAGCGGGAAGAAAGTAGAGGGAGAGAGGGGGAGAGGGAAAGAAAGAGGGAGAGACGGGGAATAGGAAGGAAGTAGAGGGAGGGATGGGTGGGAAGGAGAGAGCGAGGGAGAGAAAGAGAGGGAGGGAGCTGGAAGGAAGGAGAGAGAGAGGGGGGTAGAGAGAGGAGAGCAATGAGGACGTTATAAAGATCTTAATGTCTGGCTGCATAAAAGATGCTGGATTTGGGGGGTCAAGGGAAAAGGACGGAGAATTTGGGGCTCAAGGGGGGTGCATTGAGACGGAGCCACGTGGGTTGCCGGATCGAATGGCTCCCTGCTGCCTTCTCCTAGAAACCTCTTCCTCCGGGAGTGCCAGCTTTGCTCCAGGCTCCGACCCTTCCCCTCCTTAATTTGTTTTAATTTGCTTTTACTAGGGGTTTTAGAGGATATTTTAGAACAGGCCTGTGTTTAATTTATTTTTAGTATATTTTTAGTACAGTTACTGTATCAGATGTTTTATTGTTGTTTTATTATCACCTGAGTCCTGTAAGGGAGAAAGGGCGGTATAGAAATCCGAATAAACATAAACAATTAAAGATTATACAGAAAAAGTCGCTGTAATCATTTAACACAAAAGGAGTCAAGGAAGAAAGACTTGAGAGATGTTTTACCAGCCCTGATGCCACTTAGCAAAAAAAAGGGTCTTGTTGATTCCCATTACAGTGACTTCTGATGCCCCAATAAAACCGCCGCCTTTTGACGCGGCCGTTAAAGAAGGAACGGATGCTAATGAAAACGGGGCCCAGTCTTTGGAACAGGGTTGAATCAAGGACAGAAAGACAGGTGAACAGATGAGTTGGAAGGGACCTTGCAGGTCATCTAGTCCAACCCCCCTGCCCAAGCAGGAGACCCCCTACATCTGCCTCTACCTAGGATCGAACTCACAACCTCCTGATTGGGAGGCGAGAGCTCCACCTCTAGGCCACAGCAGCACCCCTTATGCTCAACCTGGTGCCTCATAATCATCCCCTTTCTTCCCAAAATGGAGTTTGTACCTTGATACTCTTAAAAGAACAGAATAACAGAGTTGGAAGGGACCTTTGTAGGTCATCTAGTCCAGCGGTCAGCAACTGGGGGTCTGTGAGAACAGAAAAATTCCTTGCATTTTTTATCTTGCACTAAATCAGGGGGTCCTCAACCTACGGCCCCTGGGACGGATACGTGCAATGAACGCTTGTGTTGCTGCAGAGAGTCTCCCCCTTTGGGGTCTTTTTGTGGGGGTTGGAGGGCGGCAGAAATTCCCACTTGGGGTCTGCTTCAGCCTCCTGGTGGGGGGCTTCGGGTGAAAGTTGGAAGGAAGAGCCGCTGGTGGAGAAGAGCCGGAGGGCCTCGTTCCAGTTGGGCTGCATCATGGCCTGGAAGTGGCTGACCATCTCAGCCCACTGACCTTCCAGGCACCGATATGTCTTCTTCGATCCATTTATTCTAGAAGGAAGGCCCATTAATGGGATTTATTTCTCAGGAAGTACACTTATGATAGATTATTTCTTTTAATTGGATTTTTTTCCGCCGGGCCTTGTTTGTTTTCGCAGCTGTCCTTCGTGACTTCTTCTTCTTCTTCTTCTTCTTCTTCTTCTTCTTCTTCTTCTTCTTCTTCTTCTTCTTCTTCTTCTTCTTCTTCTTCTTCTTCTTCTTCTCCTCCTCCTCCTTCTTCTTCTTCTTCTCCTCCTCCTCCTCCTCCTCCTCCTCCTCCTCCTCCTCCTCCTCCTCCTCCTCCTCCTTACCTTCCTTCCCCCTTCCCCTCCTCCTCTTCCTCCTCCTCTTCTCCTCCTCCTCCTCTTCTTCTCCTCCTCTTCTCCCCCCTCCCCTCCTCCTCTTCTCCCACTCCTTCTCCCCCTTCTCCCTTTTCAATACAACCTAATCAAGGTTAAGAGAAGCCAAGTTAGAACTGGCTGAGGTTAATATATACCTAATATATGTGAATTTGCTGGGTCTTGCTGAACCCAGTTGGGTGAATATTATGATGTTTTCTATTTCCCCCCAGTCAATTAAAAATGTATTATTGCTAAGAACAATCAATATAACCCACTGTATTATGCATATTTCCCTTCATCGTTCAAGCGTTCTTGTTCTTTTCTTCCTGGGGGGAAAAAAGAAGGAAATATTTATTTTTATGCCCTTCTTCAGCCTGTAAACGGTGCTGTTTTGCCACCTAACTATCCTTCCTTGGAACATCACTTTGCCGTTACACAAAATATTACAGATTTGGCCTTTCTAACTCTACTCTTTAAGTGGACCACAACAGGTTTTGAAAAGACGGGGAGTGAAGAGAAGGTGTTTTCATACCCCGATTCCTTAAAGCTCTCTCGTTTTCTTAAGTCAATTGCCACGTAAGACATGTTGACTAAAGGCATCCTGTCACTGGATGGCAGTAGAACTATAATGGAAATTTATTGAGGCCCAGATATGGCAGAGATGAATCACAGGAGGGTGGGGGGGGTGGGGGGAAAGGCTGCATTTATCTTCACTTGGGTATGTTTGAAGAGGTCCAGAAAAGACCAGATATCCAGAAAGGATCAATAAGGGAGCTTTTTTGCCTAGATCTGAAGATGCAATAATACAATACAATAGCAGAGTTGGAAGGGACCTTGGAGGTCTTCTAGTCCAGGGGTCCCCAACCCCGGGCTGCGGACCGGTGCCAGTCCGTGGCTTGATAGGAACTGGGCCGCAGGGCCGGAGAGGAGGAGGAGGGAGGAGGGGGCAGCCCCCAGGGCAGAGCGCACGCTGGATGCGGGAGAGCGCAGGCGCGGTCGTTCGCACCGTTGGAGGCCCTAGAGGGCCGAGTGAGCCGACTCCCCCCTGCGTGCGCATGCGCCGCCTGTTCCCCCTCCCTCCGCTCCTCCTCTACGCCAGCCAGTCCGTGTAGAATTTTCTTGAAAATGAAACCGGTCCCTGGTGCAAAAAAGGTTGGGGACCCCTGTTCTAGTCCAACTCCCTGCCTAGGCAGGAAGCCCTATACCGCTTCAGACAAATGGCTAGACAACATCGTCTTGAAGACTTCCACTGTTGGGGCCTTCACAACTTCTGGAGGCAACTTCTGTTCCACTGATCAATTGTTCTCACTGTCAGGAAGTTTCTCCTCAGTTCTAACTTGCTTCTCTCCTTGGTTAGTTTCCACCTTGTACATTTTTCTTATATGTGGCTGCACAATAAGCAAATCTCTTCTTGTTGTCCATTTTAAAACTGATTTTGCAGGGAAACTAATAATTGGGGGGGAAAGATGTATTCTTAGCTTCGGCCAACCTAGCAGTTCGAAAGCACGTAAAAAAATGCAAGTAGAAAAATAGGAGCCACCTTTGGTGGAAAGGGAATGGTGTTCCGTGCGCCTTCGGCGTTGAGTCATGCCGGCCACATGACCACGGAGACGTCTTGGGACAGCGCTGGCTCTTCGGCTTTGAAACGGAGATGAGCACTGCCCCCCTAGAATCGGGAACGACTAGCACATATGTGCGAAGGGAACCTTTACATTTTTATGTACTCTCAGAATAGCTCAAACTCTTGCCATTTAGAATAACAGAGTTGGAAGGGACCTTGGAGGTCTTCTAGTCCAACGCCCTGCTTAGGTAGGAAACCCTACACCACTTCAGACAAATGGCTGTCCAACATCTTCTTAAAGACTTGTAGTGTTGGAGCATTCACAACTTTTTGAAGCAAGTTGTTCCACTGATTAAGTTATGTGCGAGACCGTCTCCTGCCTCATACATCCCTTCGACCGGTTCGCTCCCACAGAGAGGGCCTTCTCTGGGTGCCGTCGGCCGGGCAATGCCGGTTGGCGACCCCCAGGGGAAGAGCCTTCTCTGTGGTGGGCCCAGCCCTCTGGAATGACCTTCCCCCCGAACTCCGGACCATCTCGGACCTCTGCCTCTTCCGCCAGCGGCTGAAGACACACCTATTCCATCTAGCCAGCCTGGCCTAGTCCTTGGGCCCATTGTATATAGAGTGTGTTAAATTGGGTGAGGTTTTAATTAGGAGGTTTTATTAAATTTTTAGCACAGGGCTTATTAAATTTAATTAGTTGTATTGGTATATTTGTATGGTTGTATATATCTATTTATATTGTTTTAACTTCCTGTGCACCGCCCTGAGTCCCTTCGGGGAGATAGGTTGCGATTTATAAGTCTAATAAAATTAAAATTAAATTAAATTAATTGTTCTGACTGTTAGGAAATTTCTCCTCAGTTCTAAGTTGCTTCTCTCCTTGATTAGTTTCCACCCATTGCTTCTTGTTCTGCCCCCAAGTGCCTTGGAGAATAGTTTGACTCCCTCTTCTTTGTGGCAACCCCTGAGATATTGGAAGACTGCTATCCTGTCTCCTCTGGTCCTTCTTTTCATTAAACTAGACATACCCAGCTCCTGCAACCGTTCTTCCTATGTTTTAGCCTCCAGGCTAAATCATCCTCGTTGCTCTTCTCCGCACTTTCTAAGTCATGATGTGACTGAGATTTAAAGGCAACCTACCTCCCAGTTCCAGTGGTTTGGGAAATAACAACCAGGCTTGTTAGCATGCCAGAGGCATACGGCGGACTGTTCGGATAGCCAGATGCAAGAAAACAAAATTAATACGAAAGGATTGTGGGTTAATTAAAACTTGTCCACTTCGGAGAATCGATTTTCAGTCTGGCGACATGCAACAGCCTTCAGATCTAGCTACCTAATTGCCTGTCTTAGCAGTGTTGGGAGAAACGCCCATCTGGGTTCAGTTCCAAGTGGGGGAAAAGACACTGGAAACATGGAGGGTGGTTGGAAAGATGGTTTAATGGTGGACAGGACCACACAGCTTGAGGCCCTGGGCAATCAAGCATATGGGGAGAGAGAGCGAGACAAAGAGAGAGAGAGAGAGAGAGAGAGAGAGAGAGAGAGAGAGAGAGAGAGAGAGAGCGAGAGAGAGAGCTGAAGGGGGGGATCTTTGGTATGTAGAATAGACTGGCTCAGGCCTTTTAATGGTCCATTGACAAAGGGGGGGGGCTATTAAGAGTGATATAGAGGCCGAACAGGAGTTGTAAAAATATTCTCTCATTCAATAGTCCTGTAAAGGCTGATGTAATCAGGGGAAGCCGGATAGCTCAAAGCATAGAGAGCCTTGCTTGATATGCTGGAGAGTGGCGGTTCAAACCCCAGTGAAGGTAGTATGGCCAGCTGAAGAGGGCTAATAAGCCCGAAATGGATCCATCCTGGTCTCTTATTTATTAATCAGCCCTTAAAAACTTAACACATATCTAAAATTCAACAGTAATCTCATGAGCTCTCTGCCCAGATGGTCTCTAGGTTGAGCCGAAAGGCAGAGAAGGATGACAGTTTGTCTCCTCCCTTAAAAAGGGGCCGAACAGGAGTTGTAAAAATATTCTCTCTCATATATATATAAGAGCTGAAGGGGGAGATCTTTGCTATGTAGAATAGACTTGCTCAGGCCTTTTAATGGCCCATTGACAAAGCGGGGGGGGCTATTAAGAGTGAGAGAGATAAAGATATATATATATATCTGAAGAGCTGAAGGGGGAGATCTTTGCTATGTAGAATAGACTTGCTCAGGCCTTTTAATGGCCCATTGACAAAGCGGAGGGGGGGGGGCTATTAAGAGTGAGAGAGATAAAGATATATATATCTGAAGAGCTGAAGGGGGAGATCTTTGCTATGTAGAATAGACTTGCTCAGGCCTTTTAATGGCCCATTGACAAAGCGGGGGGGGCTATTAAGAGTGAGAGAGACAAAGAGAGAGAGAGAGAGATCTGAAGAGCTAAAGGGGAATCTTTGTTATGTAGAATAGACTGGCTCAGGCATTTTAATGGCCCATTGACAAAGGGGGGGGGGCTATTAAGAGTCAGTCTGCTTCCTGCCTAAAAAAAAACCCACGTTTCTCCATTTCTGATATTTCATTTTTCTAGAAGAAGGGTAGGCTTTTAATTCCCCACATTTCCTCCGCAGCTTCCTGGGTTGTCTCTTCGCCGCGGAAAACGGGAGTTCCCAACCATTCAGCTGCTCGTCGGCTTCTCCCTGGGGTCGAGTTAACAGAGTTAATTACAAAGCCCGAAAGATCAAAATATGATATCGCCATAGATCTTCCTTAATTACATGTTTATCCTGCTGCTTCTACGCTCGTGTCATCGCGGGACCTCCGGAGAATCGGGGGTATTGAACCAGAGTGGCGGTTTATCGGCGCTATTAAGGCTTTTATAGGGCTGCGCGGAAACTACACCAGGCGCGTAGGTTGCAAATGCAGGTAGTTTTCGACTTACAACATCTAGTTGTCAGGCCTGCCAGCCATATTCCTTTCGGATCTTCAGCCTGCCACACTTTCTATTCTTCTACTATGCATTTTCTATGGTGGGAAAATAGGAGGGGGGGGGATTGTACGGAGTGAGATGCTATCTAGCCAAAACAAAATTCCTTTCCAGAAAGCCAAGGTCGTCCTTTGTTTTTGCACCTCTGCACCTGAACGGAACTGGATGGGTGGAAGCTGCCAGCGTGGAAGTGGGAGATGGGGACCATGGGATGGACTGGGGGGTGTGGGGGCAAGATCTGGAACTTTCAACTGGGGAGGGGGGAAAACCGGGAAGCTTTCAGATTCGGGTTTTCCCCAGATGTGCCAACGTGTCTCTCTTCAACAATTGGAACTTTGAGGAATGCTTTGCCTCGGACTTTGATTTACTTTTGGGAACCCTGACATTGTTTAGTGACTGTTCGAACTTATAACGGGACTAAAAAAGCGATTAATGAGTGCTTTTCACACTTGCGACCGTTGTGGTATCCCCAAGTCGCCTGGTCAAATTTCAGATGCTTGGCCAAAGACTCATATTTATGACTGTTGCAGTGTCGTGTGTGTGTTTGTGTGTGTGTGTGTATGACATGATCATTTTTTGTGTACTTCTGACAAGGAATATCAAGGGGGAAGCCAAATTTGCTTCACAACTGTGTTCCTCACTTAACGGCATGGATTCGCTTAACAACGGTGGCAAAAACCGCCGGTGACCTTCTACCGCTGCACCATAGAGAGTATTTCCACTTACTGCGCCTGCGTCTGGTTTGCCAATTGCACAGAGGCAGATGGGACAGCCCTCCAGAGGGTCAACGTCATTGCCCAGATCACAAATTGCCCTCTCTCCTCTTTGGAAGAACTTGATAGCTCCCGCTGCCTGAAGAAAGTTCAAAACATTCTTAAAGATCCATCTCATCCTGTGCACTCTTTTTTTTTTTGGAACTATTACCATCTGGCAGACGGTACCGGATAATAAAAACAAGGACAAATAGGCTGAAAAACAGCTTCTATCCCAGGGCAGGAACTATATGGAATTCTACTGTATAGAGCAGTGATTGCTAACCTTTTTGTTGCTGCGTGCCAAAAGCTTGTGCCGGCGCCCACACTGATATTGCAATGGGCATGCGACAACCTCTCTGCATGCCACGACCCCCTCCGCATGTGTGTGTGTTAACCCCCTGCGTTCCCCCACTCCCGAACATGTGCACGCAACCCCAACCTTACGCCCCGTTTTGGGAGACATGATAGCAGTGTTCCGATATCTCAGGGGCTGCCACAAAGAAGAGGCAGTCAAGCTATTCTCCAAAGCACCTGAGGGCAGAACAAGAAGCAATGGGTGGAAACTAATCCAGGAGAGAAGCAACTTAGAACTGAGGAGAAATTTCCTGACAGTGAGAACAATTAATCAGTGAAACAGAAGTTGCCTCCAGAAGTTGTGAATGCCCCAACACTGCAAGTCTTTAAGAAGATGTTGGGTAGCCATTTGTCTGAAACGGTATAGGGCTTCCTGCCTAGGCAGGGGGTTGGACTAGAAGACCTCCAAGGTCCCTTCCAACTCTGTTATTCTATTCTATTCCATTCCATTCATTCCATTCCATATTTGCATATGCTATTCTATTCTAAACTCTGCTACGCTACTCTGGTCTACTCTAGTCTGCTATACTCCGTTCCATTCCATATTCTATTCTATTCTATTCTATTCTATTCTATTCTATTCCATTCCATTCCTTTCCTTTCCTTTCCTTTCCATTCTTTTCCATTCCAATTCCTATCAATTTAGTTCAGTTCAGTTCAGTTCAGTTCTGTTCTATTCCTATTCTATTCTATTCTATTCTATTCTATTCTATTCTATTCTATTCTATTCTATTCTATTCTATTCTATTCTATTCTATTCCACTCCACTCCACTCCACTCCACTTCTACTCTACTCTACTCTACTCCACTCCAGTCCACTCCACTCCACTTCTATTCCATTCCACTCCACTCCACTCCACTCCTATTCTATTCTATTCTATTCTATTCTATTCTATTCTATTCTGTTCTGTTCTGTTCTGTTCTACTCCACTCCACTCCACTCCACTTCTACTCTATTCTACTCTACTCTACTCCACTCCACTCCTATTCTATTCTATTCCATTCCTTTCCTTTCCATTCCTTTCCATTCCAATTCCTATCAGTTCAGTTCAGTTCAGTTCTATTCTATTCTATTCTATTCCACTCCACTTCTACTCCACTCCACTCCACTCCACTTCTATTCCATTCCATTCCACTCCACTCCACTCCACTCCACTCCTATTCTATTCTATTCTATTCTATTCTATTCTATTCTATTCTATTCTAATTTTGTTTTAAAAATATTTGTGGTGTGAAGCTGCTGGAAGAAGGCAATCCTGTAGCTTCCCAGGTGCCCCCCGAGTCTATAACTCCCCGTTTCTCCCCGTTAGTCATCTCAGCTTGCCTGCTTTCTCCATTTCCTTTTATGTTTGAAGTGTGCTCTCTTTTGAACGACTCAAGAAAGAACGCTGAATTGTAAAGGAAGACACACACACACACACACACACACACACACACGAGTTGCCGGCCTGCTGTTTTCACAACAATTTGGTCAATTTGATGGGCGCGCATGGAGACAAACACAGACCCAACCGAGGTACTGTATTTGCAACTGTTCGTTGGAAGGAATTCACAGGAATAAATGCCAGCAAAGAAACGGCTGGAGGCAAATCATCCCTTCCAAGTAAGGACAGCAGCACAATTGTAACACACACACACACACACACACACACACACACACACACACACACACACCCTGCTCTGTATAACTTTTTCTTCTGCCTGCCTCTCAAATCAATGCCTGGATTATGCCCAGAGGGAAGCCAATTGTTTCTCTCCGCTGGCACCTTAGTCAAGTAGTCAAAAAGAGAATAAGACACAATGATTTTGGACCGCAGGACCAGTGGTGGGTTTCAAATTTTTTAGAACCTACTCTGTAGGTGTGGCCTATTTTGTGGGCGTGGCTTGTCAGTCATGTGACACGGTGGGAGTGGCCACCTTTTAAAATGTGGTGAAACTCATTTAACAACGCTCTTGCTTAGCAACCAAAATTTTGGACTCAATTGTGATGATAAATTCTTTCTTTCTTTCTTTCTTTCTTTCTTTCTTTCTTTCTTTCTTTCTTTCTTTCTTTCTTTCTTTCTTTCTTTCTTTCTTTCTTTCTTTCTTTCTTTCCTTCCTTCCTTCCTTCCTTCCTTCCTTCCTTCCTTCCTTCCCTTCCCTTCCCTTTCCTTTCCTTCCCTTCCCTTCCTTTTGGGTCACTGGCAGCGGCGGGCCAGATTTACTTCCAGGTACGCCGGTGGAACCCCCTCTCACCGGTTCTCTAAATTTCACCAACCAGCTCTCGTGAGTAGGTGTGAGCCTGCAGAAACCCACCACTGCGCAGGAGCACCCCTAAAAATGTATAGAGAATATTTGTGGTCAAATTGGCACCTTGAATAACAGCAGCTCCCGGGGGGGTGGGAGGGGGGGAAGGAAAGCCATCCGAGAGTCAAGCGGCTTTGACTCTCTTGGTTGGCCAACAGTTGTTTTTCCTTTTGGTGCCCTGTGGCGGTTCTTCAAATATGCTTCTGCGCAGCCGTGGGTTTCAATTTTTTTTAGAACCTCTTCTGTAGGTGTGGCCTGCTTTGTGGGAGTGGCTTGCCGGCCATGTGACCAGGTGGGAGTGGCTTGTCAGCCATGTGACCAGGTGGGAGTGGCTTGTCAGCCATGTGACTGAGTGGAAGTGATTTGCCAGCCATGTGACTGAGTGGGAGCGGCTTGCCAGGCAGCCATGTGACTGGGTTGGAGTGACTTGGCAGCCATGTGACTGAGTGGGAGCGGCTTGCCAGGCAGCCATGTGACTGGGTTGGAGTGACTTGTCAGCCATGTGACTGAGTGGGAGTGGCTTGCCAGCCATGTGACCAAGTGGGAGTGTCTTGTCAGCCATGTGACTGAGTGGAAGTGATTTGCCAGCCATGTGACCGAGTGGGAATGGCTTGCCAGCCATGTGACTGGGTTGGAGTGGCTTGCCAATCATGTGACTGAGTGGGAGTGGCTTGGCAGCCATGTGACTGAATGGGAGCGGCTTGCCAGGCAGCCATGTGACTGGGTTGGAGTGACTTGGCAGCCATGTGACTGAGTGGGAGTGGCTTGCCAGCCATGTGACCAAGTGGGAGTGTCTTGCCAACCATGTGACTGTGTGGGAGTGGCTTGCCAGCCATGTGACTGTGTGGGAGTGTCTTGCCAACCATGTGACTGAGTGGGAGTGTCTTGCCAGCCATGTGACTGAGTGGGAGTGGCTTGCCAACCATGTGACTGAGTGGGAGTGGCTTGCCAACCATGTGACTGAGTGGGAGTGTCTTGCCAGCCATGTGACGGGGTTGGAGTGGCTTGGCAGCCATGTGACTGAGTGGGAGTGGCTTGGCAGCCATGTGACCGAGTGGGAGTGTCTTGCCAACCATGTGACGGGGTTGGAGTGGCTTGGCAGCCATGTGACCGAGTGGGAGTGTCTTACCAGCCATGTGACTGAGTGGGAGTGGCTTGCCAGCCATGTGACTGAGTGGGAGTGTCTTGCCAGCCATGTGACTGAGTGGGAGTGTCTTGCCAACCATGTGACTGAGTGGGAGTGTCTTGCCAACCATGTGACTGAGTGGGAGCATCTTGCCAGCCATGTGACTGAGTGGGAGTGGCTTGCCAACCATGTGACTGAGTGGGAGTCGCTTGCCAACCATGTGACTGAATGGGAGTGGCTTGCCAGGCAGCCAAGTGACCGAGTGGGAGTGTCTTGGCAGCCATGTGACCGAGTGGGAGTGTCTTGCCAACCATGTGACGGGGTTGGAGTGGCTTGCCAACCATGTGACTGAGTGGGAGTGGCTTGCCAACCATGTGACTGAGTGGGAGTGGCTTGCCAGACATGTGACGGGGTTGGAGTGGCTTGGCAGCCATGTGACCGAGTGGGAGTGTCTTGCCAGCCATGTGACGGGGTTGGAGTGGCTTGGCAGCCATGTGACTGAGTGGGAGTGGCTTGGCAGCCATGTGACTGAGTGGGAGTGGCTTGGCAGCCATGTAACTGAGTGGGAGTGTCTTGCCAACCATGTGACTGAGTGGGAGTGGCTTGCCAGCCATTTGACTGGGTGGGAGTGGCTTGCCAACCATGTGACTGAGTGGGAGTGGCTTGCCAGCCATGTGACTGTGTGGGAGGGGCTTGCCAGCCATGTGACTGAGTGGGAGTGGCTTGGCAGCCATGTGACTGAGTGGGAGCGGCTTGGCAGCCATGTGACTGAGTGGGAGCGTCTTGCCAGCCATGTGACTGAGTGGGAGTGGCTTGCCAACCATGTGACTGAGTGGGAGTGGCTTGCCAACCATGTGACTGAGTGGGAGTGGCTTGCCAACCATGTGACTGAATGGGAGTGGCTTGGCAGCCATGTGACTGAGTGGGAGTGTCTTGGCAGCCAAGTGACCGAGTGGGAGTGTCTTGGCAGCCATGTGACTGAGTGGGAGTGTCTTGCCAACCATGTGACGGGGTTGGAGTGGCTTGCCAACCATGTGACTGAGTGGGAGTGGCTTGCCAACCATGTGACTGAGTGGGAGTGTCTTGCCAGACATGTGACGGGGTTGGAGTGGCTTGGCAGCCATGTGACCGAGTGGGAGTGGCTTGGCAGCCATGTGACCGAGTGGGAGTGTCTTGCCAGCCATGTGACGGGGTTGGAGTGGCTTGGCAGCCATGTGACCGAGTGGGAGTGTCTTGCCAGCCATGTGACGGGGTTGGAGTG
The DNA here is from genome assembly GCA_039707465.1 of Rhabdophis nuchalis. Lineage (NCBI taxonomy): Eukaryota > Metazoa > Chordata > Lepidosauria > Squamata > Natricidae > Rhabdophis > Rhabdophis nuchalis. The sequence goes on along the minus strand of CM077648.1, from coordinate 7,606,195 downwards.
GCTTGGCAGCCATGTGACTGAGTGGGAGTGGCTTGGCAGCCATGTGACTGAGTGGGAGTGGCTTGGCAGCCATGTAACTGAGTGGGAGTGTCTTGCCAACCATGTGACTGAGTGGGAGTGGCTTGCCAGCCATTTGACTGGGTGGGAGTGGCTTGCCAACCATGTGACTGAGTGGGAGTGGCTTGCCAGCCATGTGACTGTGTGGGAGGGGCTTGCCAGCCATGTGACTGAGTGGGAGTGGCTTGCCAACCATGTGACTGAGTGGGAGCGGCTTGGCAGCCATGTGACTGAGTGGGAGCGTCTTGCCAGCCATGTGACTGAGTGGGAGTGGCTTGCCAACCATGTGACTGAGTGGGAGTGGCTTGCCAACCATGTGACTGAGTGGGAGTGGCTTGCCAACCATGTGACTGAATGGGAGTGGCTTGGCAGCCATGTGACTGAGTGGGAGTGTCTTGGCAGCCAAATGACCGAGTGGGAGTGTCTTGGCAGCCATGTGACTGAGTGGGAGTGTCTTGCCAACCATGTGACGGGGTTGGAGTGGCTTGCCAACCATGTGACTGAGTGGGAGTGGCTTGCCAACCATGTGACTGAGTGGGAGTGGCTTGCCAGACATGTGACGGGGTTGGAGTGGCTTGGCAGCCATGTGACCGAGTGGGAGTGGCTTGGCAGCCATGTGACCGAGTGGGAGTGTCTTGCCAGCCATGTGACGGGGTTGGAGTGGCTTGGCAGCCATGTGACCGAGTGGGAGTGGCTTGGCAGCCATGTGACTGAGTGGGAGTGGCTTGGCAGCCATGTAACCGAGTGGGAGTGTCTTGCCAACCATGTGACTGAGTGGGAGTGGCTTGCCAGCCATTTGACTGGGTGGGAGTGGCTTGCCAACCATGTGACTGAGTGGGAGTGGCTTGCCAGCCATGTGACTGTGTGGGAGGGGCTTGCCAACCATGTGACTGAGTGGGAGTGGCTTGCCAGCCATGTTACTGAGTGGGAGTGGCTTGCCATTCAGGGATCATTCAGGGATGCCATATCAGGGATCAGCCATCCCTGATACAAGTAACATCAAGTTGACCCTCCCTTCCATGGCCACTTCACCCCCCACTCAAACACAATCCTTGATGTGGCCCTCATCCCTGATGTGAAATTGAGTTGGAACCCCCCAGGTGTGGAAGAAAATGTCTGTGGAGATTCTCAACCATCCAGGTCCTGGTTGTCCCAAAGGTGCTTTTTCAGGAAGCAATTGGGCTTCCTTTGTTTCTCCTGGAAGAGGTTTCCCTTCTCATCCAAGGAGCTTCTTCAGCTCTTCAGGAAGAGAAAAAGGCGACTGTTGCTTCTTCTCCAGGAGGTCTGCAAGAGTTTTCTCCGAAAGCTTCTGAAACCAACTCACGTTAAACGTCTGTGGAACTGGCATTCATAGCAACAGAAGGCCCACTGAGGCACTTCAGGCTGTCATGCTGAACTTGGGCCTCGAAGTGGGCTTTCGTTTTAGCCGCTCGTGACCTCCCCAGCTGCTTTGGCCGTAAAACAGAGGTCAAAGCCGAGACTCTGGTGCTTATCAAACATCTGCTAAATGGCTCCGGCTTAACGACAACGTGAGAAGCGGTGGGTGTCAGGCAGCCATTTTAACATATGGCGGAGGGTTGCCTTCGTTGCCCCCGATTGCCACATGCAAGATGTGAGATTAGTGGGATGGTCACCCAGAGAACCAGTTCAGGGACATGGCAGACCCAGGTTCCTGCTGGTTCCAGTCCACGTCTGATAGATAGATAGATAGATAGATAGATAGATAGATAGATAGATAGATAGATAGATAGATAGATAGATAGGCAGGCAGGCAGGCAGGCAGGCAGGCAGGCAGGCAGGCAGGCAGGCAGGCAGGCAGGCAGGCAGGCAGGCAGGCAGGCAGGCAGGCAGGCAGGCAGGCAGGCAGGCAGGCAGGCAGGCAGGCAGGCAGACAAAGTGGAAAAAGTTATCTAAAATGAGAAGGTGAAGATCTTGTGGGACTTCCGAATACAGACAGTGTTAAGTTTGCAGGAATTCAGTCCGAGTCAGGCTAGTCATTGGAACAGGTTTATTTACAACTAGCAAGAACTATATACAGGTAACAAGAGAACCAGCTAACACAGACTTCGATAGCTATTTATACTTTAGCCAGACAGAAAGTCTGGCCCGGCCAGTCGCGTCTCGGCCAATCAGACGCGACTGGTTGTTACAGTGTTTAACAGACCTCCGGGTCAATCTCAGTTCCCCAGACTGAATGTCTGGCCGTGGGTTGATCTCAGTTCCCCAGACTGAATGTCTGGCCGTGGGTTGAGAACATAACAAACAGACCGTCATTTGGAGCACAACACAACAGATATCACGGTTGTAGGGGCTGAAGTGTACAGTTTATAGATATCGCTGTTCCTGGAGATGCCAGAGTCGAAGAAAAAGAACTAGAAAAATAATGAAATATCGTGACCTGGCCATCGAAACTACATGGCTATGGATGAAGCATGTCAAAGTGACACCCATTGTCATCGGGGCACTTGGCACCATGTCCAAAAATTTTACTAAATACATCAGCAAATTGCAGCTTCCTGCAATAACACCAGAGGAACTGCAAAAAACGGCGCTACTTGGAACAACTTACCTTCTACAAAGATACTTGGTTGATACCTAGGATGCTGGCAGCAAACCGTATCAACCATTAGCACCAGTCAATGGTATTTGCAATGCATTCTAAAATGTTCAGTTGGCTGAGTTTCATGTTTCATGAATAAAGTAAATAATAAGTAGTATATACTTATTCCCCTGGCTCAGCTGATCAGGAGGATCACAAATGTAACAAAAGGCATCGAAAAAATAGCTTTCTGCCTGGATGGTCTCTTGTGATGAGCCGAAAGACAGAAAAGGAAAGCAACTCTGCTTCTTCCCTTAATTGGGGCTTACCAGGGTGTTGTGACACAAGTATATACTTATTCCCCTGGCTCAGCTGATCAGGAGGAGAACCAGTGGTCTAGTGGCAATTACAACTGCCTCACATGTAATCCTTCCCTGGTTTGAATCCCAGTAAGGGTATGGCTAGCTGATGAATAGCTAAATAGCTTGAAATAGATCTATACTAGTCTCCCTTATTTATTTGTTCATCAGCACAAACACAACACACACACACATTTAAAAGAAAAGAAGTGTGTGTGTGTGTGGGGAAATAACAGAATGAAACATGCCCCCCCTTTTTTTTATGCCAAATTAAGGTGTTATGATTTTGGAAAACTGGAGACAGGATGCCAACATGAAATGGTGTGTGTATGTGTGTATGTGTGTGTCATAGGTTGCTAACCTCTGATGTGGCTGTGTTCTAATTGCCCTGGGCTTCTTTTCCCGAATTCAGATTTTTAAAAAATAAAATAAAATGTATGTCTGCATTTATACTGTGTGATTAACCCCCCAAAATTGGGTACCTCTACTCATTAAAAGTCCTCCTCCAATTACTGGAACTGCAGTTGTGAAAACAGATGTGCCGTAAACCGAATACTAAGGCCATCATTAATAGTTAGCAGTAGGGGAGTGCCTGCTGCAGACAAACGCAAAACTCCATTTGTGTAAAATACTGTACGGACAATAAAAATATAAGCAGGCTTTTGCTTCAATGAGTTTGCTATCCAAATCCGTGCTTCCCATTAGCATTTTCTCACCCGCGGAAAGGAAAGGCAGAGTAGAAGACAGCGACGCAGAGATCTCAAAGGAGCGTTTTATTTATTAATTTATTTTATTTAGTCCGTCAAACAAGGACGAGATAACAGGTATAAGTATAAAGGTGGAGATGAGCACATGAAACGAGTACAAATAAATGGGGACAGGAGGACAGGAAGAGGAGGAGGAGGAGGAGGAGGAGGGGGAAGAGATGGTGGCAATGGAGATGGAAAAAGAGGAGATGGGCGAGATGATGGTGGTGGAGATGAAAAAAGGAGGAGGAGATGGAAAGAGAGGAGAAAGAGGTAAAAGGGGGAGATGGAGATACGAGGAGGAGATGGAGAAAGTGGAGATGGAAGAGGAGAAGGAGAAGGAAGAGGAGGAAGAGATGGTGGTGATGGACATGGAAAAGAGGTGGAGACAGGAGGAGGAAGAAGAGATGGCAAAGAGAAGAAAGAGGAGGAGAAGGAGAAGATGCAGAAAGAAGAGGAGGAGGAGAGGAGGGAGATGAAGGAAATAGAGGAGAAGATGGAAAAGGAGGAGAACGGGAAGAGATGATGGCCCTGGAGATGGAAAAAGAGAAGGAGATAAAAAAGAAGAGAGAGATGGAAATTGAGAAAGAGGGGGAGGAGGAAATGATGGCAATGGAGATGGAGAAAGAGAGAAGAAGGAGATGGACATACAAGGAGAAGATAGAGAAGGAGGAAATGGAGAAAGAGGGGAAGGAGGAGGATGGTGATGACATGGAAAAGTGGAGGAGACAGGAGGAAGAAGAGGAGATGGCAAAGAGGAAAGAGGAGGAGATGCAGAAAGAGGAGGAGGAGAGGAGGGAGATGAAGGAAATAGAGGAGAAGATGGAAAAAGAGGAGAACTGGAAGAGATGATGGCCATGGAGATGGAAAAAGAGAAGGAGATTAAAAAGGAGAGATAGAGATGGAAATGGAGAAAGAGGAGGAGGAGGAAATGATGGCAATGGAGATGGAGAAAGAGGAGAAAGAGAGAATTTATTTATTTATTTATTTATTTATTTAAATTTATATCCCGCCCTTCTCCAAGAAGGACCCAGGGCGGCGCACAGGAAAATTTAAAAACATACAAAATACAATAAATATAATAATAAAAAAAAACAACTATTAAATAACCTATCCTGCGCTAAAACCAAATTTTAAAAACCCAATTTAAAACTACCTAAAAGTCCCCATGGGAGGTTAGGCTAGGCCGGCTTGTTGAAACAAATATGTCTTAAGACATTGGCGGAAGAGGCGGAGGTCAGTGATGGTATGTAATTCAGGGGGTAGGTCATTCCAAAGGGCTGGGCCCGCCACAGAGAAGGCTCTTCCCCTGGGTGTCGCCAGTCGGCATTGTCCGGCCGACGGCACCCTGAGAAGGCCCTCTCTGTGGGAGCGTATCGGTCTAAGGGATGTATGGGGCAGGAGGCGGTCTCGCATATAGGAGATACAAGGAGAAGACGGAGATGGAGATACAAGGAGAAGACGGGAGAAGGAGGAGATGGAGAAAGAGGGGAAGGTGGAAGAGATGATGGGGATGGAGATGGAGAAAGCGGAGATAAAAAGAAGAGAGAGATGGAAATTGAGAAAGAGGGGGAGGAGGAAATGATGGCAATGGAGATGGAGAAAGAGGAGAAAGAGAGAAGAAGGAGATGGACATACAAGGAGAAGATAGAGAAGGAGGAAATGGAGAAAGAGGGGAAGGAGGAGGATGGTGATGGACATGGAAAAGAGGTGGAGACAGGAGGAAGAAGAGGAGATGGCAAAGAGGAAAGAGGAGGAGATACAGAAAGAGGAGGAGGAGGAGAGGAGGGAGATGAAGGAAATAGAGGACAAGATGGAAAAGGAGGAGAACTGGAAGAGATGATGGTCATGGAGATGGAAAAAGAGAAGGAGATAAAAAAAGAAGAGATAGAGATGGAAATGGAGAAAGAGGAGGAGGAAGAAATGATGGCCATGGAGATGGAAAAAAGAGGAGAAAGAGAGAAGAAGGAGATGGAGATACAAGGAGAAGACGGGAGAAGGAGGAGATGGAGAAAGAGGGGAAGGAGGAAGAGATGACGGGGATGGACATGGAAAAAGAGGAGGAGACCGGAGAAGGTGGAGAAAGAGAAGAAAGAGGAGGAAGAGGAGGGGAAGGGATAGAGGAGAAGGAGAGACAAATATTTTCGTGACCAAACAAATGGAAAAGAATAATGAGGAAAGTAAGCACTGAGGCTATGCGAAAAAACACAATTTCCCACATTACTTCTAAGTGACCAGTGGGATTATGAACAAATGCACATAATTGGACTGGACATCCCTTGGGAGATTTCTAGCATTTTATATGCAGGCAGATCCTGCTTAGTTTCTCTCCACAGGGTGTGTGAATGTGTCATGGGGCTTGCAGGAGAGAAAAGAAATATTGTGGCTCCTCTTGTCCTACAGAGTTATGTCTGAATGCGCCGGGGGGAAGTCCTCTCCTCCATTATCTTTATAACCTGGAGTGCTGCTGTGTCTGTTTGCTTTAGAGGGGTTGGAGTCCTACTCAATTAACAAATAGCCATGTTGCGCGAAAGCAGCTGGCCCATCCCAGCACAAGGGGGACTCCAGGATGATAACATTGAATCAGAACAGAGCTGGAAGGGACCTTGGAGGTCTTCTAGTCCAGCCCCCTGCTCCAAGCAGGAGATCCTATTCCATTTGAGACACAGGACTGCCCAGTCTCGTCTTAAAAACTTCCAGTGATGAAGCATCCACAATGTCAGAAGGCAAAACTGTTCCACTAGTTAATTGTCCTCACTGTTGGGGAGTTTCTCCTCAGTTCCAGGTTGCTTCTCTCCCTGATTAGTTTCCATCGATTGCTTTGTAGAAAGAAAAGCACCCGCCTGCTGTCCTAGAGAATGAAATATTTGGGGGAATATTTAAAAAAAGGCAGGATAGAATATTTGCTTGGAAGGAGAATTGGGGAAAACTCTTAAGGGAGGCAAGAGTCCCAGTCTCCCTGCCCCCAAGCAGAAACTGAGGAGGCCAGCTGAGGGGTGCTTAGATCTGGGCCATGGGGCCACCATGTAAACATCATAGGACCAGCCCGCGGTGCTTCTGCCAGCAAAAACAGAGCTCGGGAGGGCCATGCACCGCCCCTCCCAAGCTCCATTTTCACTCGCAGAGGGCTGCAGGAGGCCATCATGGCTGAAAACAGAGCTCGGGAGGGCCATGCACCGCCCCTCCCCAGCTCCATTTTCTCTTGCAGAGGGCTGCAGGAGGCTATCAGTGCTGAAAACGGAGCTCGGCAGGGCCATGCACCGCCCCTCCCCAGCTCCATTTTCGCTGGCAGAGGGTTTGCAGGAGGCCATCGCGGCAGAAAACGGAGCTTGGCAGGGCCATGCACCGCCCCTCCCCAGCTCCATTTTCGCTGGCAGAGGGCTGCAGGAGGCCATCATGGCTGAAAACAGAGCTCGGGAGTGCCATGCACCACCCCTCCCCAGCTCCATTTTTGCTGGCAGAGGGCTGCAGGAGGCCGTCGTGGCTGAAACAGAGCTCGGAGAGCCATGCACTACCTCTCTCCAGCTCCATTTTCGCTGGCAGAGGGCTGCAGGAGGCCGTCGCGGCTGAAAACGGAGCTTAGGAGGGCCATGCCCCGCCCTTCCCCAGGTCCATTTTCCCTGACAGAGGGGGCCGTCGCGGCTGAAAACAGAGCTTGGCAGGGCCATGCACCGCCCCTCCCCAGCTGCATTTTCTCTGGCAGAGGGCTGCAGGAGGCTATCAGTGCTGAAAACAGAGCTTGGCAGGGCCGTGCACCGCCCCTCCCCAGCTCCATTTTCTCTGGCAGAGGGCTGCAGGAGGCCGTCGCGGCTGAAAACGGAGCTCGGGGGCCCGTTTTCGCTGACAGATCGTTCGGACTGCCACAAACGCACCCGACAGGAGTTACATCAATCTGACCATGCCCACTCTGGCCCCTGAGGTAAAAAAACAACCCTGATGCGGCCTTCAATTAAATCGACTTTGACGCCCCTGCCTTTGAGGATTGTCCTACCCATCTTAATGTCACATCTTTTTAAGTTTGATGGCATCTTTGGAATTGTAGTTTTCTGGGTGTTTGGAGAATTCTAGTCAACTAGTGTCTTGTTCTGGGCCACATTTATTTTTTATTGGAAACCGATTCCAGATGGATTAATGGCAAGTGAAACCCCCCCCCCCAAAGTTTTAAGCCACAAACTCCTAAATCCCATTCTTCTTACTGAGGAAGGAAGGCATCGCAGTTAAAATTGTCCGTTTGATGGTCACATGGCAAGGAAGGATGAAGTGATGTCTGTCTATTAATTACTCACGTTTCCATGGAAACCTTTTATTTATTAGATGCCATCCGGGCCTGAAGACCATCTGCCTGCATTCTGTTTACATATTTTTTTTTTTAAATGTTACTTTGCTTGGCCCCAATTCTGAGTAATTCGGGGTTGCATTATCTTATCATCAAGCACACCGAGAATGTTCCGTGGATTAGCAGATTATTTGGAATAAATATCTTGCCCAGCTGCACATTTCAGCTTTTTAAATGCGTGTTTTTGGTCTTTGAATGAACCATTTTGCTAGATTCTTCTGGAGGATTCTGAGGGCCGTGCGTATCTTAATTTCTTCTGCCCTTCCAAGTTCAGTGAACGTCGATAAAGGAGAATATTTGTAGCCCAGGGTTTAAATGAGGGGTCCTTGGTGGTCTCTGAGCTTGTCTGTTTTCTTGCAGACTGTTAGGATCATCATCCTGATGTTGGGTTGACAATATATATAAGCCAGGATTCTTAAAGAGTATATGTAACTTTAAAGACTATGTTGAATCTGATTGGCTGTGCTTCCCAGCTCAATCATAAAAGGCAGCTGGAAACCCAGTTCATTCCCTTTTGCTTTCCTTTGCTTCCTGATTGCCACTGAGGAGGAGCTGAAGACGGAAGAAGTATCATTGTTTGTTTTGACTGTAAGATAACTGTGTTTTGGTGAATGACTGATTATTGTTGGAACAGTTAGTATCACTGTTTGGAAGAAGTCTTTTAGTTACTACAAAAGTAAAGACTATTTATTTTTTCTACTATCAGTGTTTGATAGTTATTGTGTGCTAAAAGCAACGTATCTCTTGCTGTCCGGTATATTGCACTATTTCGCTATTTATTTTCCAACGGGGATGTTTTTTACCCCTAACACAGACGTTTCATTACCCAAACTAGGTAACATCATCATGATTGTAGCATTAATGATGTTACGTTGAAATAGAAATATAGCAGCATAAGAGAGTTGGAAGGAACCTTGGAGGTCTTCTAGTCCAATCCCTTGCTCAGGCAGGACACCCTATACCAGGGGTCTGCAAAGTTGGCTCTTTTAAGACTGGTGGACTTCAACTCCCAGAATTCCACAGCCAGCTATGCTGGCTGGGGAATTCTGGGAGTTGAAGTCCACCAGTCTTAAAAGAGCCAACTTTGCAGACCCCTGCCCTATACCATTTCATACAGATGGTTATCCGATCTCTTCTTAAAAACCTCCAATATTGGAGCACCCACAACCTCTGTAGGAAAACTCTTCCACCGATTAATTGTTCTCAATGACAAGGAAATATCTCCTTAGTGCCAGATTGCTTCTCTCCTTGATGTGTTCCCAAACATGTGAAGAACGGTTGCAGGAACTGGGCCTGGCTAATCTAGTGAAGAGAAGGACCAGGGGAGACAGGATAGCAGTCTTCCAATATTTGAGGGGCTGCCACAGAGAGGAAGGGGCCAAGCTATTTTCCAAAGCAACCGAAAGCCAAACAAGGAATCATGGATGGAAACTGACCAAGGGAGAGATTCAACCTAGAAATAAGGAGGAACTTCCTGACAGTGAGAACAATCAACCGATGGAACAGAATTTGCCTTTGGAAGTTGTGGGAACTTCATCAATTGAGACTTTCAAGAAGAGATTGGACTGTGATTTTTCAGAAATGGTGGGTCCCCTGTTTGAGCGGGAGGTTGGACTAGATGACCTATAAGGCCCCTTCCAATTCTGTTAATCTATCTATTGTTGCTTCTAGTCCTGCCTTCAGGTGCTTTGGAGAATAGCTTGACTCCCTCTTCTTTGAGGCAGCCCCTGAGATATTGGAAGGCTGCTATCATGTCTCCCCTGGTCCTTCTTTTCATTAAACTAGACCTACCCAGTTCCTGCAACCGTTCTTCATATGTTTTAGTCTCCAGTCCCTTAATCCTCTTAGTTGGTCGTCTCTGCCCTCTTTCTAGAGCAGGGGTCTCCAACCTTTGCAACTTTAAGTCGGAAGGACTTCAGCTCCCAGAATTCTCCAGCCAGCAAAGCTCTGGGAGCTGAAGTCCTTCCGACTTAAAGTCGCAAAGGTTGGAGACCCCTGTTCTAGAGTCTCCACATCTTTTTATGGACTGCCACATACAATTATACTTAGCCCTGGTACAATTCTGCACGCCGAAACTAAATAAGATTTCGGATTAACTTATTTCCTCAAATACACTTTGGTCAAAAAATACATTTAATGTATAGTGTGTAGAAACCTCTCCGAGGAGTTGTTTTTCCAAGGAAACAACCCGTTGCATGTTGATGTTCTCCAAATAAGGCCATGCACTTGGAGTTTGTTTTTGTTTCTTAAAGTCACAGAGGTCAAAGCACCGAGGCATGAAGTTACCCCATGTTATTAGGCAGTTCCACATCTCTTTGGGTTTCTCTGTTGTTGTTTTTTTTGAAAAAACAATTTTTATTGGTTTTACAAGTTATAGAAAAGGAAAGGGGTATAGAGGGTTCCTAGAAAATATTTTGGAGCTTCCATGTCAGGGTTGGTGGTTGCACCCGACCCGGGTCTTCATACAAAATATAATTAATTAAATGGTGGTTAGAGATACATATATATCACATTTTAAAGTTTATAGAAACAAATGATTGATTGCATGAATATAAAATGACATATTTGTACAATACAATACAATACAATAGCAGAGTTGGAAGGGACTTTGTAGGTCTTCTAGTCCAACCCCCTGCATGGGCAGGAACCTTATGCCATTTCAGACAAATGGTTATACAACATCTTCTTGAAGACTTGCAGTGTTGGGGCATTCACAACTTCTGGAGGCAAGCTGTTCCAGAGGTTAATTGTTCTAACTGTCAGGAAATGTCTCCTTAGTTCTAAGTTGCTTCTCTCCTTGATTAGTTTCCACCCATTGCTTCTTGTTCTGCCCTCAGGTGCTTTGGAGAATAGTTTGACTCCCTCTTCTTTGTGGCACCCTCTGAGATATTGGAAGATGGCTATCCTGTCTCCCCTGGTTCTTCTTTTAATTAAACTAGACCTACCCAGTTCCTGCAACCGTTCTTCATATGTTTTAGCCTCCAGTCTCCTAATCCTCTTTGTTGCTCTTCTCTGCACTCTTTCCAGAGTCTCCACATCTTTTCTACATCATGGTGACCAAAACTGGATTCCGTATTCCAAGTGTGGCCTTACCAAGGCATTATAAAGTGGTATTCACACTTTATAATGTAAGGGACAAATGTTTTCTCCTGTCCATTTTGAACATTTTCTCCCTGGATTCGATTATCTGCAGCCTTTACAAGTGTAGTGCTTCTATTATTTCAATTTGTTAAGCGGGATTTCTAGGTGCTATACGATGTGAACCTCGCATTAAAAGTAAGGCCATATAAATCCGGGGTATAAAACTTTATACGAGAAGGATAAGCTCCAGCACATCAACACAAATTACCAGCATTATAGTGTGAGCTAATTATTTCCCCAAACTTAGTTATGAGAATTAAAACCACTGAAGCAAGCTTCCAATCACAATAGGGACTAAAAGTTAAAGCTTTACTGCCATAAATAACCACCACTACCAGCATTGATATACAATACAATACAATACAATACAATAGCAGAGTTGGAAGGGACCTTGGAGGTCATCTAGTCCAACTCCCTGCCTAGGCAGGAAGCCCTATACCGTTTCAGACAAATGGCTATCCAGCATCTCCTTAAAGACTTGCAGTGTTGGGGCATTCACAACTTCTGGAGGCAACTTCTGTTCCACTGATGAATTGTCCTAACTGTCAGAAAATTCCTTCTCAGTTCTAAGTTGCTTCTCTCCTTGATTAGTTTCCACCCATTGCTTCTTGTCCTGTCCCCAGGTGCCTTGGAGAATAGCTTGACTCCCTCTTCTTTGTGGCAACCCCTGAGATATTGGAAGACTGCTATCATGTCTCCCCTGGTCCTTCTTTTCATTAAACTAGACATATCCAGTTCCTGCAACCGTTCTTACAATACAATGCAATACAATAGCAAAGTTGGAAGGGACCTTGGAGGTCATCTAGTTCAACTCCCTGCCTAGGCAGGAAGTCCTATACCATTTCAGACAAATGGCTATCCAGCATCTTCTTAAAGACTTCTTAAAAACTTCTGGAGGCAACTTCTGTTCCACTGATTCATTGTTCTCACTGTCAGGAAATTCCTCCTCAGTTCTAAGTTGCTTCTCTCCTTGATTAGTTTCCACCCATTGCTTCTTGTCCTGCCCTCAGGAGCTTTGGAGAATAGCTTGACTCCCTCTTCTTTGGGGCAATGGCCACCAGCAAGAGCTGGTGGTGGTGGCCATGCGAGGCTCTGCCCAGCCACCCGGAGGCTTTTGCACATGTAGCAAAATAAATTGAAACCCGCCGCTGTGGTTAAAGCTATAGGGATCATCATCATATTTAAAAAGAAAAAAGTTAGAACATAGAAGAGTGAAAAAAGCGAACCTTTTAGAGACCGAATGCCCAAACTGCAGCCCGAAAATCACTTATTTATTGCAAAGTGCCAACACGGCAATTTAATTTGAAGAGTGAGGTTTCACTAGCTAAAATAATGATAAACGAGTCCAGCTGATTGTTCTAAGAAGAACGGGATAAATGCACTTTTATGCCCCTTCATTTCCCTCCCCCACGGGCTTTTGAAATATTATGTTTAGCAACAATAACAAAGAAAAACTTGTGTAATATCATTTCTCTCTTTCCCTCCCTACCTCTCTTTCCCTCCTTTCCCCCCTTTCTCTCTCTCTTTCCCTCCCTTCCCCCTCTTTCTTTCTTTCTCTCTTTCCTTCCCTCCCCCTTTCTCTCTCTTTCCTCCCTTCCCCTCTTCCCCCCTCTTTCTCTCTCTCTTCCCCTCCATTCCCCTCTTCCTCTTTCTCTCTCCCCCTTCCCCCTCTCTCTTTCTCTCTCTTCCCCTCCATTCCCCTCTTCCTCTCTCTATCTCCTCCCTTCCCCCTCTCTTTCTCTTTCTCTTCCCCTCCATTCCTCTCTTCCCCTCCATTCCTCTCTTCCTCTTTCTCTCTCTTCCCCTCTCCCTCTCTTTCTCTTTCTCTTCCCCTCCATTCCTTTCTTCCCCTCCATTCCCCTCTTCCTCTTCCTCTCTCTTTCTCTCTCTCTTCCCCTCCATTCCCCTCTTCTTCTCTCTCCCCCCTCGCTTTCTCTCTCTCTTCCCCTCCATTCCCCTCTCCCTCTCTTTCTCCCCTCTCTTCTCCCCTCTCTCTTTCTCTCTCTCCTCCCATCCATTCCCCTCTCCCTTTCTCTCCCCCCTCTCTTCTCCTCTCTCTCTTTCTCTCTCTCTTCCCCTCCATTCCCCTCTTCTTCTCTCTCCCCCTCGCTTTCGCTCTCTCTTCCCCTCCATTCCCCTCTCCCTCTCTTTCTCCCCTCTCTTCTCCCCTCTCTCTTTCTCTCTCTCCTCCCATCCATTCCCCTCTCCCTTTCTCTCCCCCCTCTCTTCTCCTCTCTCTCTTTCTCTCTCTCTTCCCCTCCATTCCCCTCTTCTTCTCTCTCCCCCCTCGCTTTCTCTCTCTCTTCCCCTCCATTCCCCTCTCCCTCTCTTTCTCCCCTCTCTTCTCCCCTCTCTCTTTCTCTCTCTCCTCCCATCCATTCCCCTCTCCCTTTCTCTCCCCCCTCTCTTCTCCTCTCTCTCTTTCTCTCTCTCTTCCCCTCCATTCCCCTCTTCTTCTCTCACTCCCCTCCCTTCTCCCCTCTCTCTTTCTCTCTCTCTTCCCCTCCATTCCCCTCTTTCTCTTTCTCTCTCCTCCCTTCTCCCTCTCTCTTTCTCTCTCTCTTCCCCTCCCTCCCTCCCTCATCCCCCTGTGGGAGAAATGTGATGGAGCTGGGCTGGGGTGACAACATGTGTGTCCACAGAGAGGGGACCATCTCCTCTTCTATACCCCTTCTCTCCCTCAGGCTGGCCCCATTGGCCCTCCCCTTCTCTCCCTCAGGCTTGCCACACAGAGGCATCTCCTACCTTATTCCCTTCTCTCCTTCAGTCTAACTTCTTAGCATCAGAGTATTTTTCCGGTGGGGAGGGGGAGTAGAATGTCTAAACTGTCAGCCCGCAGGCCAGATGAGTCACACGCTGGCCACACCCATGCCAAAGTGGCAGTTGGAACAGAGTTCTTTTCAGGTGGGGAGAGGGAGTAGAATGTCTAACTCCTTAGCACCAGAGCATGTTAATAATAATAATATAAGAAATGCTAATGATCTGATGGTCATTTCGAAAAATCCTTTCTTAGCCAGCACCTAGAAGCCAAGAGGAACCTACGTGCCACATTTCAAGTTCGTAGGCTTTGCGGTTCTGGAGATTTCGTGATGCCCTCATGAGTGGCATTTCGCTTTTATAGAGAGAGATTGGTTACACACATTAGTGATCGCTAGGAGTGAACAGCAACTTGATGGCACCCAATCAGTGGATGAAATTTCGGAGGTGACCCAAATGGATCCTTGAGAGGTGATTTGAGTCTCTTGGATCTTCAAGCAAAGGTTCCTGTTTGAACCATTGAAATAAAATAGCACTCCGACTCTTAACAAGGAGAGAATGAAGTGCCAAGAGGAGCACAGGCACCGACGGGATTGTTTAGGGAGAAGAAGAATGGGCTGATTGAGGCATGAAGACCCCGTGGCAGCTTCCCTCACTCAGCAGGCCTTTTGCCTTGCAGTCGACAGCAAGGGACACCAAGCAACCCTTTTGTCCAGTAGGGGGTGCTAATGGACCATGTTTCCTTCCCACTCCCTGGGAAAGGCGATAACACATGTAAAGTCTGAGTGGAGAACAGTAACCGTTTGGCGTAGCAGGAATAAAAGGAGGAAAAAAAAACATCTAGGGAAGATTTTTGGGTGCGAAAACAATACAGAACTCAAGTTGGAAGCAACACCATGTGTCATTCTTAGTTTGGGGCCTGGCATCCTTTTCTTCTGACTGCAGCTCCAATTTTGCTCTGGGGACTATGCAGGAGGAGCTGTCTTCACCCTCTTTCTCTTTCACATAAGCTCTATCATAGAGAGATGATAAATAGATATAGAAGATCGAGAGATAGATAGATAGATAGATAGATAGATAGATAGATAGATAGATAGATGGATGGATGGATAGATGATCGATAGAGAGAGAGAGAGAGAGAGATGGATGCATGGATGGATAGATGATAGATAGATAGATAGATAGATAGATAGATAGATAGATAGATAGATAGATAGATAGATAGATAGATAGATGGGTGGATGGATAGATGATTGATAGAGCGAGATAGATATAGATATAGATATAGATATAGATATAGATATAGATATAGATATAGATATAGATATAGATATAGATATAGATATAGATATAGATATAGATGGATGGATGGATGGATGGATGGATGGATGGATGATTGATAGAGCGAGATAGATAGATATAGAGATAGATAGATAGATGGATGGATGGATGGATGGATGGATGGCTAGATAATAGATGATAGATGATAGATAGATATAGAGATAAAGAGATAGGTAGATAGATAGATAGATAGATAGATAGATAGATAGATAGATATAGTGTTAGAGAGATAGAGAGATAGATGGATGGATGAATGGATAGATGATAGATAGATATAGAGAGAGATAAAGAGATAAACAGACAGACAGACAGAGACCTATCAGTTTCATGTCTGCATCTTTTTCCTCCCAGGAAAAAGAGATTCTCCTCTTTTGAATTCCCTCCCATAATTTCCTCGCGGACTTCCATTTCTCTCTCCCTTCCTTTGGTCTCTGTCTGTAGGAGAGCCTTATTTCTCCAGATTCTTTTGACACCAGCACCCACCTTCTAACACCTTGTTACAGATCCCCAGCCTCTCTGCAACCAGGCTGAACTCTTTCAGAACCTGGCCAATTCCTACCATTTTGATCATCCAATTGTTAACTCTAGAGTGCCCAGATCTCTTGTTTCCCCCTTTTTTCTTTTAAAGGAAACAACTGAAAAGCAACAAGGGCCCCAGTTCGACGTCACCTGAAATAATAAAGGCCCTGGAGCTCTGTTCAATTCAGCTTCTTTCCATCTCTGAATGAAGGTGTGAGATTTCTTGGCAGTCCTTTTCGGAAAGACGGAGGGCACTAAACTATACTGTGGCTTTGGTTTAGATCCAGCATAAAAAACGGTCAAGCTGTGTGAAATCAATTGTTACGGTTTTACCGCTGTGGGAAGAAAATAATCCATCTGGTTCAGTTCCAAGCCCAGGAAAAAAAAAAGGACACTGGAAACATGGAGGCTGTTTTGGGAAGATGGTGTAATGATGAAGCAGAACCAGAGGTGGTATTTAGCCGGTTCGGACCGGTTTGCCCAGACTGATAGTGGAACAGAGGTGGGTTTCAAATTTTTTTAGAACCTCTTCTGCGGGAATGCCTTGCCGTCCATGTGACTGAGTGGGAGTGGCTTGCCAGCCATGTGATTGAGTGGGAGTGGCTTGCCGACCATGTGACTGAATGGGAGTGGCTTGCCAGCCATGTGACTGAGTGGGAGTGGCTTGCCGGCCATGTGACTGAGATTCGAATGCTGTAACTCAGTTTCATCTCAATTTCCATCCATTCTCTATTTCCTTGTTGCTATTTGGGTTGGTCAGCAGAGGGAGAAATAGAAATAACAGAACAACAGAGTTGGAAGGCAATTTCCTCCGAATAACAGAGTTGGAAGGGACCTTGGAGGTCTTCTAGTCCAACCCCCTACACCACTTCAGTCAAATGTTGTCCGATCTCCTCTTAAAAACCTCCGGTGTTGGAGCACCCACAACTTCTGGGCGCACGTCGCTGATCAATTCTTCTAACTGTCAGGAAACTTCTCTCAGGAAATTAACGGTCAAGAAAAATTAGGTCTATCCTAAGTCAGTGGTGCAATTCAACCAGTTCTATCTGGTTCAGGCGAACCAGTAGCGGGAGGCTCCGCCCACCTGCCAGCCCATCATCATGTCCCATTTTTGACGTGGAAGGAACTGCGTATGCGCAGAGATGGTGCGTGCGCTCACATTTGCAAACCAGTAGCAAATACAATACAATACAATAGCAGAGTTGGAAGGGACCTTGGAGGTCATCTAGTCCAACTCCCTGCCTAGGCAGGAAATCCTATACCGTTTCAGACAAATGGCTATCCAACATCTTCTTAAAGACTTGCAGTATTGGGGCATTCACAACTTCTCGAGGCAACTTCTGTTCCACTGATTCATTGTTCTGACCGTCAGGAAATTTCTCCTCAGTTCTAAGTTGCTTCTCTCCTTGATTAGTTTCCACCCATTGCTTCTTGTTCTGCCCTCAGGTACTTTGGAGAATAGTTTGACTCCCTCTTCTTTGTAGCAGCCCCTGAGATATTGGAAGACTGCTATCATGTCTCCCCTGGTCCTTTTCATTCAAATAGACCTACCCAGTTCCTGCAACCGTTCTTCCTATGTTTTAGTCTCCAGTCCCTTAATCCTCTTTGTTGCTCTTCTCTGCACTCTTTCCAGAGTCTCCACATCTTTTCTACATCGTGGTGACCAAAACTGAATGCCGTATTCCAAGTGTGGCCTTCCCAAGGCCTTATAAAGTGGTATTAACACAAATGGAAGTCGATTTCGCCCCTATCCTAAGCCTTTCCTTTATATTAGTTCATATTTTGCGCTGACTTTCCAGGTTTTTTTATTTATTTTTTATTTACAAAATCGTAAGGAAAATCAGGCCTCTTTTGAAAACAAGTTATAAACCACCCAAAATGTGCAAATGTTCATAAGGACGTAAGAGCCCTTACTTATGTAATCACGTTGCCTCTTGAGTCGTTCAAAAGTACCTTTCTCTTGCTCTGAGGTAAATTGTAGTGATTACAGTGGTTGCAGAATTTGATATGAATCTTAATCATGCAGATTAAGAGAGTCACTCTCTTCCAGTACCCTGCTAAATTCAGGAAGATGTTTTATTCCGATCACACCCTGATATCTCTGGCTATAAAGACAACCGCGCCAGTGGTGGGCTCCAAGTCCCTGTCGCTACCGATACGCTGCACCTTGGTATGGTCAAAGCTAGATTTGTCTTCTCTATTGTGGCCTGCCTGCGGCCAGTGGAGCTGGCAGCAGATTCGGACAGTGAGGAGGTTGGGGAGGAAGATGGGCCAGTCCTGGAGGCTGAGGAAGGCTCCGATGAGGACAGTTGTCAGTTGTCAGAGTCAGACAGCAGTGAGGCAGAAGAACAGCTGTAGCCTGTTCCCCATGTGCGCATGCGCAGAGTTGCCAGACGAAGGGAAGAGCTCAAGAACAGGGGTCAACTTGGGAGGAAGGCCACAGGTGGACGATGAATGGCCCCTCCCAGAAGGAATAAAAGAGGAGCGAAAGGGGAGTGGAGTTTGCAGGAGACCATGAGTTCACTTCATTGCTTCGTGACTCTCTGACACTCCTTGCCAAGTTCTGCAGATATCGGCCTGGCAGCTCTCCAAGCCAGATGAGGTCTGTGACTGTAAATCCTCCCTCGAAAGACTATAATAATAATAATAATAATAATAATAATAATAATAATAATAATAATAATAATAATAATAATAATAATAATAATAATAATAATAATAATAATAATTTATTTATAGACCGCCTCCTCTCCCCAAAAGGACTCGGAGCGGTGCACAGGGAAAATTAAAAATACTAATACAAAATACATAAATAGATAAAATAAGAATTAAACAAGATTATCCCTGCGCTAAAACCCCCTATACTAAAATTACTTTACAATCCCCTAAAACCTAATTAAAAGACGGAAGACTAACCTAAGCCGGCCAAGCAGAAGAAGTGTGTTTTCAATTTTTGACGGAAGGAGCGGAGGTCCGTAGTTGTTCTAATTTCGGGGGGAAGGTCGTTCCAGAGGGTCAGGCCCGCCACAGAGAAGGCCCTTCCCCTGGGCGTCGCCCGCTGGCATAGCCTGGTGGACGGCACCCGGAGAAGTCCCTCTCTGTGGGAGCGAATCGGCCGCAGGGATGTATGGGGCAGAATCCGATCCCGCAGATAACTAGGTCCCGTGCCATGGAGCGCTTTAAAGATGATAACTAACACCTTGAAGCGCACCCGATAGACGACAGGCAGCCAATGCAGCTCGCGCAAGAGCGGTGTTACATGGGTAAACCTCGAGGTTCCCATAATTGCTCTCGCGGCTGCATTCTGGACAAGGTGAAGTCTTCGGGTGCACCTCAAGGGGAGCCCCATGTAGAGAGAATTGCAGTAGTCCAGTCGGGATGTCACGAGGGCATGAGTGACTGTGCAAAGGGCATCCCGATCCAATAGGGCAGGGGTCCCCAACCCCCGGTCCGTGGACCGGTGCCGGTCCGCGGCTAGATAGGAACCGGGCCGCAGGGCCGGAGAGGAGGAGGAGGGAGCAGCCCCCTGGGCAGAGGATGGCCAAGCGTGCTTCTACCAGCTCCTTCCGACGGCCACTGCAGCGCACTTTCCGGGGCTACCCAGAGGGGCCGGCATGTCAGCTGAGGAGGTTATGGCTGCCTCATGTGGGCGGGCAGGCGGGCGGGAGCCGAGCCTGCGGCTACCTTAAGCGCCGCCGAGGCCATCCAGGCGCCGCACGCCCACCTCCCTTCCAGCCCCGTGTGGTGCCCGGAAGGGCTCGGTGGCGCTTAAGGTAGCCGCAGGCTCGGGTCTTCCGCTCGCCCGCTCGCTGCGGGATGAGGCAGCTGTAGACCTCCCCAGCCGACATGCTGGCCCCTCTGCTGCTTCCCAGGGGGGAGGGAGGGAGAGAATGACAGACACACAGAGAGACAGACTTAGAGAGACAGAAATAGAGAGAGGGAGGGAGAGAGGGAATCAGACACACACACACACACACACACACACAGAGTGACAGAGATGGGTGGAGGGAGGAGAGAGAGACAGATACAGAGAGAGAGAGAGAGAAACAGAAAGAGAAAGAAAGAAAAATAGAAAAAGAAAGATGAATGGAGGGTGGGAGGGAGGGAGTGGAGGAAAGAAGGGGGAGGGAGGAGGAAGGGAGGGGTGAAAGAAGGA
Organism: Rhabdophis nuchalis; assembly: GCA_039707465.1. Classification (NCBI taxonomy): domain Eukaryota; kingdom Metazoa; phylum Chordata; class Lepidosauria; order Squamata; family Natricidae; genus Rhabdophis; species Rhabdophis nuchalis. Next base: position 7,586,244 of record CM077648.1, on the reverse strand, counting down.
AGGAAGGAAGAAAGAAAGAAAGAAAAAGAAAGAGGGATGGAGGGTAGAAGGGAGGAAGGGAAGGAAAGAAGGGAGGAAGGGGGAGAGAGGCAATGGAAGGAAAGGAAAGGAAATAATCTATTTTCCTATTTCCTTCCACCTCAAGCTACCTGTTTGGTTAACCAGGTTAAAGATCTATTTTTCTCCCAGTGGTCATTTCAAAGAAATCACATCCTCTGAGTCATTTCCTGGATTCAAACCAGCATCCCAAAGAGTCATGGGCTGCCTTTATATATAACGAGTTCCCATAAATCCATTTTTACCATCTTCAGAAGACCAAAGACGAGCCAGAAATGGAAGGAAGAAAGAAAGAAAGAAAGAAAGAAAGAAAGAAAGAAAGAAAGAAAGAAAGAAAGAAAGAACTTATGACCACAATTGAGCCCAAAATTTTGGTTGCTAAGCAAGACCGTTAAGTGAGCTTCACCACATTTTCCAAGTTGGCCATGCCCACCAGGTCACATGACCACTGAACCTCTCCCACAAAACAGGCCACACCTTTTGGCTCTCAAAAGAAATGTCAGTAGTGGTACTGTTGATATTTGGCTCTATTGACTAATAAGTTTGCCCACCACTGCACTAGAGGGCCAAGTGAGCTGACTCCCCCCCCCCCACCCCGTGTGCACATGTGCCGCCTGTTCCCCCTCCCCCCTCCTCCTCTAGGCCAGCCGGTCCGTAGAATTTTCTTTAAAATGAAACCAGTCCCTGGTGCAAAAAAGGTTGGGGACCCCTGCAATAGGGGACGCAACTGGCGGACCAGGCGAACCTGGTAACCTGGCGAACCTGGATGCGAATGAGCAGAATTCACAGTCCATTAATAAAAGGGGTTTTTGTCGGGACAAGGAGTTGGCTTCATGCTCTCGGGAAGCCTCGGTCAGAACATTCTCAACCATTTGCATTTTTCCCAGGGTTATCTGCAACACACACACACACACACACACACACACACACACACACACACCCTTAAGAAGGTTCAGAGAACGGCTAGGGAAGGAGAAGGGGAAAAAATAAATAAAACAAAACATTCAGTTTTGATTGATCAATTTTGTGTTGGCTCAACAGCCTCCCACAGGCACCAGCTGAACTCGCTCCAAACGGATTTTCTTCTGATCCCCCTGCTTTATATATTTATGTATTTATATGTGTATATGTATTTATATATTTATATTTATATACTATAATTATGACTATGTACTCTGTGGCAGACCTTATGCTTCTGCGAGAGTCCCCGCTCTCGCAGGTTTGGCCCTCCTCGTTAACGAGGGCCCGCCTCGAGGAGGGATTTATTAATCCGGAGAGGTGGGCGAAGCGCGGTCTCAGGGGTTTTTTAGTTAGGAAATTGTTTAAATTATCTTTTTTAGGGGGTTCAAGGGAGGGGGGTAGATATAGACAGATGGAGATGGAAACAGCAATTAGTAGTAAGGGCCAGGATAGCAGTCGACGGCGGGAAGCGGAAGGCGAAAGGCAGGGGGATATTCGAGTCGTTCCTCAGGAGGGCATACCAATTCAGAGGGTCGTGGGGAGGGGCAGGACCGAGGGGAGACAATTTTCATCCTCCCGGTTGGTGGCACGCAGCCGTTGGTTACAGACGGTCGGGTGCCACAACCCTCGCAGGCTAGGTGGCCAGGGAATACAGAGCCAGGGTCTGCGGCTGATGTTTTGCAACGCCAGGTCCGTTGTCAACAAAGCCCCCCTCATTAGTGACCTTGTGTCAGAGGGGGAGCCGGACCTGGTAGGAATAGCGGAGACCTGGTTGGGCCACGAGGGAGGTCATCCCCTCGTTGAAATGTGCCCACCAGGTTACCGCGCATTTCATCAGCCGCGGGCCCTAGGCAGGGGTGGTGGGGTAGCGGTCATTATCAAGGAAGGCCTGGAGCCGAGAGAGACCATTGTGCCGCAGACCTCTGGCTGTGAGTCCCTCTGCATGAAGTGGGGCCTAGGGAGGCAGTTGGGCTTGCTGGTTGTATACCTGGCTCCCCGCTATGTAGCAGCAGCCCTGCCCGAGCTCCTGGAGGTGATCGCTACGGTGGCAGTGGAGACCCCCAGACTTATAGTTATGGGGGACTTTAATCTGCCATCGTTGGGCGAATCATCCGTGGTAGCTCGGGAGTTCATGGCTTCCATGACGGCCATGGACCTGACCCAAGTAATTCATGGCCCCACCCATGAGGGTGGACATACGCCGGACCTCATCTTCGTCTCGGGCCAATGGAAGAGTGATCTGGGTACAGGGGACATAGACATCATACCCTTGTCATGGTCAGACCACTCACTTCTCCGACTCGACTTTCCGACCGCTGCTCCCCTCCGCGGGGAGGCGGAACCAGAGTTACCAATCTGGTACCGCCCCAGGCGCTTGATGGACCCGGATGGGTTCCAGACAGCGCTTGGGCCATTTCCTGTATCCCTGACCCGCGCCCCGATGGAGGACCTCACGGCCGCATGGAATAGTGCGGCCGTGGGAGCCTTGGATCGGGTCGCGCCCTTGCGGCCTCTCTCGTGGCGGCGAACCACCCTGGCTCCTTGGTTTACTGAGGGGCTGCGGGTGATGAAACGCCGCAAGAGATGCCTAGAGAGAAGATGGAGGGCTAGCCGCTCTGAATCTGACCGGACACAGGTAAGAGCCCATTTACGGACTTACATTGTGGCGCTGAGGGTGGCCAAACGTCATCATTGTGCCACCCTCATAGCATCCGCAGAAAACCGCCCTGCCGCCCTGTTTAGGGTGACCCGTTCCCTCCTCCAACAGAGGGAGCGGGAAGCCCCGTTACAGGGTAGGGCAGAGGAATTTGTGATTTTTCTGCAGGAGAAAACCGCCCAGATACAGAGTGAGCTAGCCCCCATTCATGGCCCAGTGGGATGCCACGAGGGAGATCTTGTTTGGGAGGAGTTTGACCCCGTTACTTCCGAGGATATGGACAGGTTACGTGGGCGACTGCGAGCCACCACATGTTCATTGGACCCGTGCCCCTCCTGGCTTGTACTGGCATCCTGGGAGGTGACACGAGGCTGGCTCCAAGAGGTTATCAACGCATCCTTGAGTGAGGGTTCCTTGCCTGCCTCCCTAAAAGAGGCTATGGTGAGGCCCCTCCTCAAGAAGCCCTCTTTGGACCCAGCTATTTTGAACAACTACCGTCCAGTCTCCAACCTTCCCTTCTTGGCGAAGGTTGTTGAGAGTGTGGTGGCACAACAGTTTCCCCGTCACCTGGAGGAAGTTGACTATCTAGATCCGCGCCAGTCCGGCTTTCGGCCCGGGCATAGCACCGAGACGGCATTGGTCGCGTTGGTAGATGATCTCTGGAGGGCCAGAGATGGGGGATGTTCCTCCATCCTGGTCCTATTAGACCTCTCAGCAGCTTTCGATACCATCGACCATGGTATCCTATTGCATCGGCTGGGGGGGTTGGGGGTGGGAGGCACTGTTTTGCGGTGGTTCTCCTCCTTCCTCTCTGGCCGATCGCAATTTGTGCGGGCAGGAGAGCAGAGGTCGACCCCGAGACCCCTCACATGCGGGGTGCCTCAGGGGTCGGTCCTCTCGCCTCTCCTGTTTAATGCATATATGAAGCCGTTGGGTGAGATCATCCGTGGTTTTGGGGTAGAGTACCATCTGTACGCTGATGACACCCAGCTGTACATATCTACCCCAAACCACCCCAACGATGCCGTAGCGGTGATGTGCCAGTGCCTGGAAGCCGTGCGGATCTGGATGGGAAGTAACGGACTTAGGCTCAACCCGACCAAGACCGAGTGGCTGTGGTTTCCGGCTGCCCGATTCAACCAGCTTTCTCCAACGCTGGCCATAGGGGGCGAACATCTTGCCCCTGTGGATGGGGCGCGCAATTTGGGTGTCCTCCTGGATACCCGGCTGTCTATGGAAGAGCAAGTGACAGCCGTGGCCAGGAGGGCGTTTTACCAGGTTCGCCTGGTTCGCCAATTGCGCCCCCTATTGGATCGGGACGCCCTTCGCACAGTCACTCATGCCCTCGTGACATCCCGACTGGACTATTGTAACTCTCTCTACATGGGGCTCCCCTTGAGGTGCACCCGGAGGCTTCAGTTAGTTCAGAATGCGGCCGCGCGAGCAATTATGGGCACCTCTAGGTTTGCCCACGTAACACCGCTCTTGCGCGAGCTGCACTGGCTACCTGTCGTCTTCCGGGTGCGCTTCAAGGTGTTAGTTATCATCTTCAAAGCGCTCCATGGCTCGGGACCTAGCTATCTGCGAGATCGGATCCTGCCCCACACATCCTCACGACCGATTCGCTCCCACAGAGAGGGGCTTCTCCGGGTGCCGTCCACTAGACTTTGTCAGCGGGCGACGCCCAGGGGAAGGGCGCTCTCTGTGGCGGGCCCGGCCCTCTGGAACGACCTTCCCCCTGATATTAGAACGACCACCGACCTCCGCTCCTTCCGTGTAAAATTGAAGACCCATCTCTTTCGACTGGCCGGCCTTGAATAGTTCTCTCTGTCTTTTAATTATAAATTTTAAATGGGTTTTTAATTTATGTTTTTAGCACGGGTAGATTTATTTAATTTGATTTTAAGAAATATTTGTATTATTGTATATTGTTTTTAATTATGCCTGTGCACCGCCCCGGGTCCCTGTGGGGAGAGGGTGCGGTTAATAAATCCCAATTTATTATTATTATTATTATTTTTAAAGTTACTTATACAATACAATACAATGGCAGAGTTGGAAGGGACCTTGTAGGTCTTCTAGTCCAACCCCCTGCGTGGGCAGGAACCTTATACCATTTCAGACAAATGGCTATCTAACATCTTCTTAAAGACTTCCAGGGTTGGGGCAGTCACAACTTCTGGAGGCAACTTCTGTTCCAGAGGTTAATTGTTCTAACTGTCAGGAAATTTCTCCTTAGTTCTAAGTTGCTTCTCTCCTTGATTAGTTTCCACCCATTGCTTCTTGTTCTGCCCTCAGGTGCCTTGGAGAATAGTTTGACTCCCTCTTCTTTGTGGCACCCTCTGAGATATCGGAACCCTGCTATCATGTCTCCCCTGGTCCTTCTCTTCATCAAACTAGACATACCCAGTTCCTGCAACCGTTCTTCATATGTTTTAGTCTCCAGTCCCCTAATCATCTTGGTTGCTCTTCTCTGCACTCTTTCCAGAGTCTCCATGTCTTTTCTACATCGTGGCAACCAAAACTGTATGCAGTATTCCAAGTGTGGCCTTACCAAGGCACACACTTGGAATACTGCATACAGTTTTGGTCGCCACTTGAAAGAAAGCACCTTTTCCTGCCAACCCCCCACCCCCACAACCCCTTTCCTTACCTGATTTGATTAATGAAGTCATTAAAAAGAAACACGAAAAGGCTGTCGAGCAATCCTTGCATTTTAATGTCAGGACAGAGCAGCTTGAGCGCGCTATAAAAGCGATTGCGGAAGTGAGTGCACTTATTAAATCTTCTAACAGATTTTTCTTCAGTCATTAACATGGGGAAAAAAATAAAAAGACTTCCAAGACTCACAGATGATCTCGTATAATACAAATGAATCAGCTCGGTTTCTTTGTTTCATTGCACAACGGTTGCTGGAGCAGCTCCTGTCAATCAAACACTTCCTTTTGAAAATAAGGGGAAGGGAATATTGGTAGTTTCATGGTCCATCTAGGTCAGGGGTCCCCAACCTTTTTGGCACCAGGGACCGGTTTCATGTAAAAAAAAATTCCGCGGACGGGTGGGAGCCTCCAGCGGGTGAGTCGAGTCACGTGGGCCGTACGCGCGTTCGGTGGTCACGTGGAACTCAAGGCAGCCCGTGATGACAAAATGTGATGACAACTTGACATGGACATGGCTTAAGATGGGAACTATCAAGAAAGAAACGGAAGGTTTAATACTAGCCGCTCAAGAACAAGCACTACAAACTAATGTCATGAAAGCAAAGATTCAAAAATCCACTGACAACCCAAACCGCCGACTTTGCAATAACAAAGTCGAAACTGTTTCACATTTAATATGTGAATGCAGCTAAATCGCACAAACTGATTACAAAGCTAGACACGACCGAGTCGCTAAATTAATCCACTGGTCATTATGTAAAAAATATGGTTTACCTGCATCCAGAAAGCCATGGGAACACAAAGTGGAAAAGGTTATCGAGAATGAGAGGGTGAAGATCTTGTGGGGACTTTCGAATACAAACAGATCGTCATTTGGAGCACAACACACCAGATATCACGGTTGTAGAGGGCCAAAGTGTACAGTTCATTGATATGGCTGTTCCTGGAGATGATAATAATAATAATAATAATAATAATAATAATAATAATAATAATAATAATAATAATAATAATAATAATAATAATAATAATAATAATAATAATAATAATAAATTTTATTTCTAACCCGCTCTCTCTCCCCAAAGGGACTCGAGGCGGGGCACAGGCAAATTAAGAACAGTAACATAAAGCAAAGTACAAAATTAAAATCACATTAAATCGTCTCCTGCGCTAAAACAACTATAAAAAATACAACTATCCTAAAAACCCCTTAAACTAAAAACCCCATAGAAGAGAGACTACCCTAGGCCGGCCAAGCAGAAAAATGCGTTTTTAATTTTAGACGGAAGGAGCGGAAGTCCGTGGTCGTTCTAATGTCGGGGGGAAGGTCGTTCCAGAGGGCTGGGCCCGCCACAGAGAGAGCTCTTCCCCTGGTTGTCCCCCGCTGACAAAGTCTAGTGGACGGCACCCGGAGAAGCCCCTCTCTGTGGGAGCGAATCGGCCGTGAGGATGTGTGAGGCAGGATCCGATCCCGCAGATGCCAGATTTGAAGAAAAAGAACTAGAAAAAATCATGAAATATCGCGACCTGGCCATCGAAACTACACGGCTATGGATGAAGCATGTCACAGTGACACCCATTGTCATCGGGGCACATGGCACCATGTCCAAAAGTTTTACTAAATACATCAGCAAATTGCAGCTTCCTGCAATAACCCCAGCGGAACTGCAAAAAATGGCGCTACTTGGCACACCTTACATTCTACAAAGATACTTGGTTGATACCTAGGATGCTGGCAGCAAACCGTGTCAACCATTAGCACCAGTCAATAGTATTTGCAATGCATTTTTAAATGATCAGTTGGCTGAGTTTCATGTTTCATGAATAAAGTAAATAATAGATTAGTTCAATATGAGCTCTAAAGTTCTCGACTTTTCTTAATATGAAGGAGAACTTCAAATGTCACTGAATTCCTCGAAATATCGACATCCTTCTGCATTGCCACTACATATAACAAACTTGGAAAGGCCAGGATAATATTTTGGTATTATATCCTGCCTAAACTGTGTTTTTGGCAAGACATTCGCTTTCAATTGATTTATTGTCTGAGAGAGTTTTAGCTTACTTGTCCTCAACCTGATAGCCTTCAGAGGTGGTGGAACTAATCTTTCTATTAATGTTTCCATAATTCACAGTTGGTATTGTCAATGGACTTGCTGGTTAAAGATTTGGGGAGCTATTTTCCTACACACCCGGAGAGCGCTATGTCAAGGGCTATTTAGACCTCAGTGGTAGATCAAACTCATCACCATTCATCACCATCCTCATCCTCATCAAATGCTCATCAGGCAAAATTTCCCTGCGTCTTTTTTTGCTGTTGATTCTCCTTCAGCTTTGTGAAAGAAAATCTGCTTTCGATGTTGTTCGGTAGGAAACATAGCGCACAAATCTGCTGGTGCCTATTTCTCCAATAACAGCGCTGGAAGGGACCTTGGAGGTGTTTGGAAGAAATATTCATCTCCTTCAGTTCCAAGCTGGGAGAAAGGCACTGGAGACAAAATGGAGGCTGGAGGCTGATTGGAAAGATGGCTTAATGATGGACAGAACCACCAAGCACATAGGTTCTGGGCAGCTGACCCCATGGAGTTGAGTGTGGGGCAGGGGTGAGTTGCGGCCTCTCATGACATCAGAAACAATTTTCCCTCTAGGATGCCACACTCGCACTCCTTAACAGGCCAGGCGTTCCAGAGTTATGCTGGAACACACACACACACAGAAATACCCCTCAGTATTTGTTTCCAGAGGGAAAGTCATCTGTGCACCACGTTTGGCTGGAATTACTCAAGGCGTTCCAGAGTTATGCTGGAACATACACACATACATACAACCATATATTATTGGGACCGGATCTGGCACCGGATCTCCAAAAAGGAAAAATCTAGGCATGCTCGCTCTCCTTAACAGCCCAGGCTCTCTCTTCTCTCTCCCATGACATCACAAACAATTGTCCCTCTAGGACGCCACACTTGCTCTCCATAAAAGTGAGCTTAAAACTCACTTTTTCCATCTGGCTGGCCTGGCTTAGATTTTAAATAACAAATTGTTAGGGATTTTAGTAAGGGATTTTAGATGGGTTTTAAAGACGCTTTTAGCACGGGTTTAAATTTAATATATTTTTATTGTATTTATATTGTATTTTTGTATTGTTTCTAATATTTACCTGTGCACCGCCCTGAGTCCCTTCGGGGAGATAGGGCGGTATATAAATCCTCAAAAAATAATAATAATGGGCCAGGTGTTCCAGAGTTATGCTGGAACACACACACACACACACACACACACACACACACACACACACACGGGAAAAAAAACCTCACCTCAGGGATGCCTTTACATCCTCACCCCTCAGTATTTGTTTCCAGAGAGAAAGTCTACCAAGGTTGGTTGGAATTACTCAAGGTGTTCCAGAGTTATGCTGGAACATACATACATATATTATTGGGACCAGATCTGGCGCCGCATCTCCAAAGAGGAAAAAATCTAGGTGTATCTTTGTAGGGTCCCATATGCGCCTGGGAAAACCTGTCAAAACATGGTCCATTCTCTCTACATGGAGACGTAAAGAGCCTGGTTTATTTTTGGTTTTGGAGTGTTTTTCTGAATCCAACCGAGCCTGGCTTGTTTGATAAATTGTAGCTTAAAAAAAACCACCCAACACTTATGGTGGCATGCCAACTCAGCTGGTGAGGCACATTTTGAACTTCTTGAGGCTAGAGGAAGGAGCTTTTGGCCGTGAGAGGAGAGTCAAAGAGACACAGAGGTCTTAAGATACAGAAGGATCTTGACAAACTTGAACATTGGGCACTATCTAACAAAATGAAATTCAATGGTGAAAAGAGTCAGGTTCTACATTTAGGCAAGAAAAATGAAATGCACAGGGACAGTATAGGTGGTACTTTGCTCAATAGCAGTAACTGTGAGAGGGATCTTGGAGTCCTAGTGGACAACCATTTAAATATGAGCCAGCCGTGTGCAGCAGCTGCCAAAAAAGCCAACACAGTTCTAGGCTGCATCAACAGAGGGAGAGAATCAAGATCACGTGAAGTGTTAATACCACTTTATAAGGCCTTGGTAAGGCCACACTTGGAATACGGCATCCAGTTTTGGTCACCATGATGTAGAAAAGATGTGGAGACTCTAGAAAGAGTGCAGAGAAGAGCCACAAAGATGATTAGGGGACTGGAGACTAAAACATATGAAGAATGGTTGCAGGAACTGGGTATGTCTAGTTTAATGAAAAGAAGAACTAGGGGAGACATCATAGCAGCCTTCCAATATCTCAGGGGTTGCCCCAAAGAAGAGGGAGTCAAGCTATTCTCCAAAGCCCCTGAGGGCAGAATAAGAAGCAATGGGTGGAAACTAATCAAGGAGAGAAGCAACTTAGAACTAAGGAGGACTTTCCAGACAGTGAGAACAATTAACCAGTGGAACAGCTTCCCTCCAGAAGTTGTGAATGCCCCAACACTGCAAGTCTTCAAGAAGATGTTGGATAGCCATTTGTCTGAAACGGTATAGGGCTTCCTGCCTAGGCGGGGGGTTGGACTAGAAGACCTCCAAGGTCCCTTCCAACTCTGCTATTGTATTGTATTGTATTTTCTCTGGCGTTTCCCCCCACCCCCAAAGTGTTTAAAAAAAAGAAAAACACTGCATGTAAGATTTGAAATAACAAAAGATTGTAGCTCCTATTCAAATATTGGCACAGAGACGAAAGCCGCGTGGAGATAAATATGCCTTTGTGTTCTGCTTTCGGGTTACATGCCTGCCGTTTTGAGCTGACCTTAAGAAAGTAATCTTAGAATGAACGCTTGAGTATTCCTTAATAGCAGAAAGAAGACTTGAGAAGAGAAGGTTTTATTGCCTTTGCAGTAACAAATGTCTCTTCGGCTGTAATCTCTCTCGCTCCCCCTGTGCTGTTCCAATGTTGGCACGGCTGCGTTATAGCACGGTAGAAGTGGTGTGTGTGTGTGTTTGTGTGTATGTGTGATGATTCCAACTTGAAAAACCGCTGGAAGCAAATTTATTTGGACAACCTCTTTCACAGCTGACTTTTTAATTCAGTGGTTTGAAGACGATCTGAAATGTTAGAAGTGGACGTAAAAACCGGAACGGGAGACGGCTTCAAGAGAGATCTTTCAATATAGTTTGGCCATAGTTCTTGACTACAATTTCATAGGGAATTCAGACCTTCCTTCCTTCCTTCCTTCCTTCCTTCCTTCCTTCCTTCCTTCCTTCCTTCCTTCCTTCCTTCCTTCCTTCCTTCCTTCCTTCCTTCCTTCCTTTCCTTCTCCTTCCTTCCCTTCCCCTTCCATTCTTTCCTTTTTGTTCTTTCCTTCCTTTCTTTTCCTTCTTTCTCCTTCCTTCTCTCCTTTTCATACTTTTCATGTTTTCATTCCTTCCTTTCTTCTCCTTCCTTCTCCTTCTTTCCTTCTTCCCCTTCCCTTTCCATTCCTTTTGTTCTTTCCTTCTTTCCTTCCTTTCTTTTCCTTCTTTCTCCTTCCTTCCCTCCTTTTCATGCTTTTCATTTTTTCATTCCTTCCTTCCTTCCTTCCTTCTTTCCTTCTTTCCCTTTCCCTTCCTTCCTTCCTTCCTTTCCTTTTCATTCTTTCATTCTTTCCTTCCTTCTTTTTCCTCCTTCCCCATCCTTCCTTCCTTTTCCTTCTTTACTTTTCCTTCTTTCCATCTTTCCTTCCTTCCTTTTACTTCCCTCCCCTTCCTTCCCTTCTTTTCATTCCTTCCTTCCTTTTTGTTGTTTCCCTTTCATTCTTTCCTTGTTTTCTTCCTTCCCTTTCCTTCTCCCTCCTTCCTTCCTTTTCCTTCCTTCCTTCCTTCCTTCCTTCCTTCCTCCTTCCTTCCTTCCTCCCTTCCTCCCTTCCTTCCTCCTCCCCATCTTTTATTCTTCCTTTTGCTTTCTTTTTTTAAAATTTATTTTTATTTATTTTAAAAATAAATTTTATTTACAAACATATAAAATACATCTAAAATACACTCACACAAAACTTAGACTGCCCTTTCCGTCTTCCTTTAATTTTAAGATTAAAAAGAAGTCAGCAGGGGAAGTTCTAGTTTAATGACCATGTGATTCGCTTAACCACTGCCGTGATTCACTTAGCAACCATGGCGAAATATGGTGAAATGGGATGTGTCTCACTTAGCCACCCTCTTGCTTAACAAAAGCTATGTGCCGAAAGATACTAAGGGTGTGAACAGATTCTAGTTTAGTTCATTTAGCTGTAACCATGGAGAAAAATTATTTTAACGTGAAATCACACTAGCCTTGTTGAGAACCAAACTAAATTTGGGAAAGAAAAAAAATAGTTAACAGAAAAACAGGGTTGCAAGAGACTTTGGAGGCCCTTCTTGTCCACCTAGTTGTTGGTTTTGTCAGAGTATGGCTTTGTTACATTAAACAATGTTTAGGAGACTACAATGCTATTGTAGAGTAGTAGTTTGTCTGCCAAGGTACTAGCTGTATCCTACTAGCTCTATCAAGATCATGTGAAGGGTTAATACCACTTTATAAGGCCTTGGGAAGGCCACACTTGGAATGCTGCATTCAGTTTTGGTCGCCCCGATGTAGAGAAGATGTGGCGACTCTAGAAAGAGTGCAGAGAAGAGCAAGAAAGAGGATTAGGGGACTGGAGACTAAAACATATGAAGAACGGTTGCAGGAACTGGGTAGGTCTGGTTTAATGAGAAGAAGGACCAGGGGAGACATGATAGCAGTCTTCCGATATCGCAGGGGTTACCACAAAGAAGAGGAAGTCAAGCTATTCTCCAAGGCACCTGAGGGCAGAACAAGAAGCAATGGGTGGAAACTAATCAAGGAGAGAAGCAACTTAGAACTGAGGAGGAATTTCCTGACAGTGAGAACAATGAATCAGTGGAACAGAAATTGCCTCCAGAAGCTGTGAATGCCTCAACACTGGAAGTCTTTAAGAAGATGTTGGATAGCCATTTGTCTGAAACGGTATAGGGTTTCCTGCCTAGGCAGGGGGTTGGACTAGATGACCTCCAAGGTCCCTTCCAACTCTGCTATTGTATTGTATTGGTACATCCTCATACACTTCCTACCTTCCTCCACAAGGGGGCGAGCTTACTTTGCACCAGAAAGAAAGGCTCCCTCCCTTCCCTGGAGCCACCTCACAAACAGGCCCTGCAACGGGGAAGGTTCAGAGCCATCAGGAATCTGACTGCCTTCACAGAGCACCTACTCGTTCTCCCCACCAAAGTGATACTTATTAATCAACTCGCACAGAGCATGCTTTCAAATTGCAAGATGGAGAGAAGCTGAGACGAGTGACGGGAACTCACCCCACCATAGAGGGCAAAGACTCGAACCTCGGGACCAGAGACCATATCCGGCATTATTAAGTCACTGAGCCGCCACACCCCTTCTTGTTGGTTGTTCATAAACAAGGAATCTGAGAACGTGCAAATTATCTGTCTTTTTTTGTGTGTGTTTCTAACTATTGATTGCAGATCTGCAGAAATCCCTTGCTTAGAGATCTCATTTTTGCTTTGCGATATTTTAGCGGAGCAGTTTTGAATCCCACCACTGATGCGCACGGCTTGAAAACGTGTTTACATAGGGACTACAGGTTCCACTACAGGGGTGGGTTCCTGCCAGTTCTAGCCTCTTCTATAGAAGAGGTTCCACAAATCTACAGGGCCGTTTAGAACCGGTTCCAGCTCCCTCCCTCCCTTTGCCTGTCCACCCATCATCAAGAGGAAGAGCGAGAGGAGGAATTCTGGGAGTGGAAGTCCACAAGTCTTAACGCTGTCAAGTTTGAACACCCCTGGGGTCTTTTTTTCCCTAAAGGGTTCGGGGTGCAAGGGTCTTGTCACTCAACAGCTTTAAGACTTGGGTGCTTCCAATGCCAGAGTTCCTGAGCCAACATTTTGGTTGCTAAGCAAGAGCGTTGTTAAGTGAGTTTTGCCACATTTTGCAAGTTGGCCAGTCACATGACTGGCAAGCCACTCCCACCCGGTCACATGGTTGGCAAGCCACTCCCACCCGGTCACATGGCTAGCAAGCCACTCCCACAAAGCAGGCCACACCTACAGAAGAGGTTCTAAAAACTTTTGGGACCCACCACTGGTGTCATCCCCAAAATAAACATGTTAGAAGTGTCTCATACTGTTTTCTGCAGGTTAATCTTCTGCCGGTCAATTGTATGAGGAAGGAGCGAGGAGATTTAAAAGTGGTTTAATGCTTGAATCCCACTGCTAATCCTCTCTCCCCCCCACCCCACTTATCCTATTTGAGCGATTATAAGATTCAGCCCAATGGAAGTCTTTCGGGAGGGGGGGGGTCACGCGACCCCAACCAACGTTCATTACTTCTCTTTCTTGGTTGGGAGATTCTTTCAAGGCTATTCCTTTTATTGAAACATCCCACGGTCTGGCCAGGTTGGAAAAAGCTGGTCGAAGGGGCTTTATTTAATCCCGACAAAGAACCCTTAATAGGATGGCATTAAGATGGGAATACGATAGGAGGGTGTGGGCCAGTGGTGGGTTTCTGCAGGCTCGCACCTACTCGCGAGAGCCGGTTAGTGAAATTTAGAGAACCGGTGAGAGGGGGTTCCACCGGCGTACCTGGAAGTAAATCTGGCCCGCCGCTGCCAGTGACCCAACGGGAAGGAAAGGAAAGGAAAGGAAGGAAGGAAGGAAGAAAGGAAAGAAAGAAAGAAAGAAAGAAAGAAAGAAAGAAAGAAAGAAAGAATTTATCATCACAATTGAGTCCAAAATTTTGGTTGCTAAGCAAGAGCGTTGTTAAATGAGTTTCACCACGTTTTAAAAGGTGCCCACTCCCACCTGTCACATGACATCCAAGCCACGCCCACAAAATAGGCCACACCTACAGAGTAGGTTCTAAAAAATTTGAAACCCACCACTGGTGTAGCCTCACCGAAATCTGCCTTCCCGAAAGAAGGTTTTGGAAGTGCGCGAACGGAGCAGACCTGGGGGAGATGTTCAAGTGATTTTTCTCCTATGAAAAGCCGCTGCTTTATGGTGTTGCAACCTGGTGATACGTTCACGACATGCCTGCAAATGATTCATTATAAGCAGAAAGTTGGTTTCGGCCCTACAAATAGGAAAGGAAATGAAGCCTCTTCAGATTCATTCTCCTGCCCCATACATCCCTCCAACCGCTCCGCTCCCATAGAGAGGGCCTTCTCTGGGTGCCGTCGGCCGGGCAATGCCGGTTGGCGACGCCCATGGGGAAGGGCCTTCTCTGTGGCGGGCCCTACCCTCTGGAACAACCTGCCCCCCGAACTCCGCACTACCTCGGACCTCCGCCTCTTCCGCCAGCGTCTCAAAATGCTTTTGTTTCAACAAGCTGGCCTAGCATAACCACCCGATATGGACTCTCCATTAGCTGTAAATTTTAATTAGAGGATTTTAAAATATTTTTAGCACAGAGTAACTTAAGTTTAATAAGGATTTTAGTAAATGGTATATTTGTGTATTTGTATTGACTTTTAATTTCCTGTGCGCCGCCCTGGGTCCTTTTGTAGGAGAAGGGCGGGATATAAATTTAATAAAATAAATAAAAATAAATAAACTCTCTCTCTCTCTCTCTCTCTCTCTCTCTCTCTCTCTCTCTCTCTCACACACACACACACACACACACACACACACACAAACACACACACAGATATACTGCTACAGGTGCTTGGTTTTGCTGTTCATTTTGGAAATTCTCCTATTCTTTTCCTTTCCTACTCTTCTTCTTCTTCTTCCACTTCCTGTTCCACTTCCTCTACTCTTCTTCCACCTCCTTCTTCTCTTCCTCCCTCCCCTCCCTCCTCCTCCTCCTCCTCCTCTTTCTTCTCCTTTTCTTCCTCTTTCCCCTCCCCTTTCTTCTCTTTCCTCCTCCTCTTTCTCCTCCTCCTTCTTCTCCTCCTCTTTCTCTTTCTCCTTCTCTTTCTCCTCCTCCTTTCTCCTCCTCTTTCTCCTCCTCTTTTTCTCCTCCTCTTTCTCCTTCTCTTTCTCCTCCTCCTCCTTCTCCTCGTCTTTCTCTTTCTCCTTCTCTTTCTCCTCCTCCTTTCTCCTCCTCTTTCTCCTCCTCCTCTTTCTCCTCCTCCTCTTTCTCCTCCTCCTCTTTCTCTTTCTCCTTCTCTTTCTCCTCCTCCTTTCTCCTCCTCGAGTTTGGAGCAGCTTACTTTGAGTTTGTATCTATTGTGAGCTCATGCGTTCTTGTGGTTGAAGCGGAAGCATTCGTTGACAGGTCGGACATTGTAGCAGATAATTTTATGTACTACGCTTAGGTCAGACCGAAGGCAGCGTAGCCTGGTGGGACAAGGGATTCTGTTGTGAGCAGAGGAGCGGAGGACTCTTCTCGTGAAATACCTCTGGTATTTACCAGGGGAGACATGATAGCAGTCTTCCAATAGCTCAGGGGCTTCCACAAAGAAGAGGGAGTCAAGCTGTTCTCCAAAGCACCTGAGGGCAGAACAAGAAGCAATGGGTGGAAACTAATCAAGGAGAGAAGCAACTTAGAACGGAGGAGAAATTTCCTGACAGTTAGAACAATTAACCAGTGGAACAGAAGTTGCCTCCAGAAGTTGTGAATGCCCCCACCCTGGAAGTATTTAAGAAGATGTTGGATAAACATTTGTCTGAAACGGTTTAGGGCTTCCTGCCTAGGCAAGGAGTTGGACTAGATGACCTCCAAGGTCCCTTCCAACTCTTTCATTCAATTCTACGATAACTGTGGGTGGCTTCCAATACAAGTAGCCCTCGACAGATGACCATACCTCAGCCCAGACTTTCTGTTGCTCAGTGAAACATTGGTTAAATACATTTTGCCCCAATTAATGACCTTCCTTGCCGCCGTTGTTAAGTTAATCACATCGTTGCTACGTGAATCTGGTTTCCCCGTTGACTTTGCCTGTCAGACGGTCACAAAGTGGAAATCACATGCCCTTGGGACATGGCAGCAGTCATAAATATGAGTCACGACCACGGGGATGCTGCAATGGTTGTAAGCACCTGAGGGCAGGAGAAGAAGCAATGGGTGGAAACTAATCAAGGAGAGAAGCAACTTAGAACTGAGGAGAAATTTCCTGACAATTAGAACAATTAATCCGTGGAAGAGCTTGCCTCCAGAAGTTGTGAATGCCCCAACACTGGAAGTTTCTAAAAAGAGATTAGATAACCATTTGTCTGAAATGCTATAGGGAAGTGATGGCTAACTTTTTTGTCCTTGGGTGCCGAAAGTGTGTAACACCCATAATGCAACGAGAGTGTGAGAACCAACTCTGTTTGTTATTCTATGTTTTAGAGAAGACACCGATGTTTGGAAAAAAGAAGAGGTAATGGTGGAAAAAGATTGACAGAAAACAAGTTATCTAGAATCTAGACCGTAGCACTGACAGTACTGACAGAAGCTTACAAGAATTCACAGTGGCATTTATTAATGGACAATTGTGGCAGAATGTTGTTCACTGGATTGTGAAGAGTGAGAAACAACTGAATGACTGCACAACAAGAATCACATACATTTACTTGCTGATGGATCCATGGTTGATTTTTTTTAAATCTCCCGGTTAGAGATAAAGTAACACAAATGTCTCATGTCCTGACATTCTTACTATGGATTTTCAGAAAGCATCCAGTTAGTGAAATGTCTTTGGTGATTCTCAGTCATCCATGATTGTTCCAGAACTGAAGCAGCTTCTTGGGATGAGATGTCTTCAAGGAAAAACAAACTCATTCAGATCATGGTTGTCCCAGAACCGAAGAAGCTTCTTGGATGAGAAGTGAGACATCTTCAAGGAAAAACAAACTCATCCAGGTCACAGTTGTCCCAGAAATGAAGAAGCTTCTTGGATGAGAAGTGAGACGTCTTCAAGGAAAAACAAACTCAATTCAGATCATGGTTGTCCCAGAATTGAAGAAGCTTCTTGGATGAGAAGTAAGATGTCTTCAAGGAAAAACAAACTCATCCAGGTCACGGTTGTCCCAGAACTGAAGAAGCTTCTTGGATGAGAAGTGAGATGTCTTCAAGGAAAAACAAAGTCATCCAGGTCACGGTTGTCCCAGAACTGAAGAAGCTTCTTGGATGAGAAGTGAAACGTCTTCAAGGAAAAACAAACTCAATTCAGATCATGGTTGTCCCAGAACCGAAGAAGCTTCTTGGATGAGAAGTGAGACATCTTCAAGGAAAAACAAACTCATCCAGGTCACGGGTTTCCCAGAAATGAAGAAGCTTCTTGGATGAGAAGTGAGACGTCTTCAAGGAAAAACAAAGTCATCCAGGTCACGGTTGTCCCAGAACTGAAGAAGCTTCTTGGATGAGAAGTGAAACCTCTTCAAGGAAAAACGAAGTTTTTCAAACATTTGAAAAAAGCAGTTTTGGGACATCTGGTTAGTTGACGATTCTGGATCGCTTGAATGACTTCATCTGACATTCTTACTATGGATTTTCAGAAAGCATCCAGTTAGTGAAATGTCTTTGGTGATTCTCAGTCATCCATGATTGTTCCAGAACTGAAGCAGCTTCTTGGGATGAGATGTCTTCAAGGAAAAACAAACTCATCCAGGTCACAGGTTTCCCAGAATTGAAGAAGCTTCTTGGATGAGAAGTGAGATGTCTTCAAGGAAAAACAGTCATCCAGGTCACAGTTGTCCCAGAAATGAAGAAGCTTCTTGGATGAGAAGTGAGACGTCTTCAAGGAAAAACAAACTCAATTCAGATCATGGTTGTCCCAGAATTGAAGAAGCTTCTTGGATGAGAAGTGAGATGTCTTCAAGGAAAAACAAACTCATCCAGGTCATGGTTGTCCCAGAACTGAAGAAGCTTCTTGGATGAGAAGTAAGATGTCTTCAAGGAAAAACAAACTCATCCAGGTCATGGTTGTCCCAGAACTGAAGAAGCTTCTTGGATGAGAAGTAAGATGTCTTCAAGGAAAAACAAACTCATCCAGGTCATGGTTGTCCCAGAACTGAAGAAGCTTCTTGGATGAGAAGTAAGATGTCTTCAAGGAAAAACAAACTCATCCAGGTCATGGTTGTCCCAGAACTGAAGAAGCTTCTTGGATGAGAAGTAAGATGTCTTCAAGGAAAAACAAACTCATCCAGGTCACGGTTGTCCCAGAACTGAAGAAGCTTCTTGGATGAGAAGTGAGATGTCTTCAAGGAAAAACAAAGACATCCAGGTCACGGTTGTCACAGAATTGAAGAAGCTTCTTGGATGAGAAGTGAGACGTCTTCAAGGAAAAACAAACTCAATTCAGATCATGGTTGTCCCAGAATTGAAGAAGCTTCTTGGATGAGAAGTGAGATGTCTTCAAGGAAAAACAAACTCATCCAGGTCATGGTTGTCCCAGAACTGAAGAAGCTTCTTGGATGAGAAGTAAGATGTCTTCAAGGAAAAACAAACTCATCCAGGTCACGGTTGTCCCAGAACTGAAGAAGCTTCTTGGATGAGAAGTGAGATGTCTTCAAGGAAAAACAAAGTCATCCAGGTCACGGTTGTCCCAGAACTGAAGAAGCTTCTTGGATGAGAAGTGAAACCTCTTCAAGGAAAAACGAAGTTTTTCAAACATTTGAAAAAAGCAGTTTTGGGACATCTGGTTAGTTGACGATTCTGGATCGCTTGAATAACTTCATCCAGGAATGTAGACATCTTGCTTCTGAGATTTTATTTTTAAGGTTATTTCGGGGACTATAAAAACAGAGTTCAAGTTACATCCTAAGAACCATTTAAACCTAACATTCTAAGTAAACTGAGCTCAACAGAATTGGAAAAAATCACTTCTGGTCATGATATAAATGGCTTGATTATCATTTTTAATGTAAGAAAGATAGATATATTTTTTTTAAAGAAAGAAAGATTGAAGGAACTTTTTCTCAGCGCTAATTTCATGTTGGTCTCGGATTCACTGTGTCAACTCTGTCCACTTGATAACTGAGATTTATTGCAATTTGCACACGCAATAAATGAAGAGATGAATTTTAAATTTATCTGGTTCTTTCTTTACTCAACTTTTCCTGGAAGGAAGTGATGCTTTCCTGAAGCAGAGAAAGTCCATTCGGTTACCGTGGGGCTAATCACCGATGCTCATATTCATGCGGAATTTTCCTCTGCATACTTTGAATCCTTTTGAATCAATTGGATGGAAAATCAACTGGGCTCCGTTTCTTTTCTAGAGAAAAACACCCCTTGGGTGAAATTGGAGTGGATGGAAAATGCAGAATTCTTGCACTAATGCAGTTAAAGTAGGAGGCCTACATGCAGGAACCGTGGCGGTGCAGTGGTTAGAGCGCAGTACTGCAGGCTACTTCTGCTGCCTGCAGGCTGCCTGCAGTTTGGCAGATCGAATCTCACCAGGCTCCAGGTTGACTCAGCCTTCCATCCTTCGGAGGTGGATAAAATGAGGACCTAGATTGTTGGGGGCAAGAGGCCGACTCTTTAAACTGCTTAGAGAGGGCTGGAAAGCAGTATGTAAGTCTAAGTGCTCTTGCTCTTTCTTTCTTTCTTTCTTTCTTTCTTTCTTTCTTTCTTTCTTTCTTTCTTTCTTTCTTTCTTTCTTTCTTTCTTTCTTTCTTTCTCATTGAGCTGCGGTGACATAGTGGTTAGAGTGCAGTACTTCAGGCTACTTCTGATGATCACTGGCTGCCAGCACTTCAGACAAATGGCTCTCCAACATCTTCTTAAAGACTTCCAGTGTTGGAGCATTCACAACTTCTGGAGGGAAGTAGTTCCACTGATGAATTGTTCTAACTGTCAGGAAATTTCTCCTCAGTTCTAAGTTGATTCTCTCCTTGATTAGTTTCCCCCCATTGCTTCTTGTCCTGCCCTCAGGTGCTTTGGAGAATACCTTGACTCCCTCTTCTTTGCGGCAACCCCTGAGATATTGGAAGACTGCTATCCTGTCTCCCCTGGTCCTTCTTTTCATTAAACTAGACATACCCAGTTCCTGCAACCGTTCTTTTCAATTTCAATTTCAATTTATTTCAATTTGTATACCGCGCCTATCTCCATCGAGATGGACTCAGGGCGGTGCACAGGAGAATTAAAAAACACAATAAATAACAGCAAATACAACAATAATTAAAAAGAATTAAATTAAGAAACCTGTGCTAAAAATTCCCATTAATAAAAACCCACCTTCCATTTACCCATTGGCTAGAGGTGTATCGCACCTGAGGTCTAAGCTCTAAGCCAGGGGTTCCCAAACTTGGCAACTTTAAGACTTGTGGACTTCAACTCCCAGAATTCTCCAGCCAGCATAGCTGGCTGGAGAATTCTGGGAGTTGAAGTCCACAAGTCTTAAAGTTGCCAAGTTTGGGAACCCCTGCTCTAAGCTACTTAAGTACTTAAGTTCTTCATATGTTTTAGCCTCCAGTCCCCTCATCCTCTTTGTGGCTCTTCTCTGCACTCTTTCTAGAGTCTCAAGTCCATCCTATCAAGTGACAGCAACCGTCCAAATTTTAATAAGGAGCCATAGAAAACATTTCACCGAAATAGAGTAGTAGAGCGAGGAAGGAGCTCAAATTATGAATTCTGCAACCCGGGGAGAAATTTCCATATGAAAGGGTTCGCTAGAGAATTGTCTTGGACAAAGTTTTGTCTTTGTTCCTTTTTTTCTTCTTCTTAAACGGTGATAAATTTAATGGCAAGGCCTGAAGAGGTTGAGTTCTTTGACTCAACATTTCAATTCACCTTCTCTTAATTCCCTGCTAGGCCTTATTCCTATTAGGAGGGGGAAGGGAATTAAAAACCTAGAATGCTTCAGGGCATACTGTATTTTTCGGAGTGTAAGACGCACTATTTCCCTCAAAAAAGAGGCTGAAAATCTGGGGGCCTCTTATACACTGAATACAGCATTCGTTTGCCTCCTAGTTTTAAAATTTGATCTTAGCAAGGGTTTTTTATGTTTTCAGCACGGGTTTCTAATTTAATTTATTTTTAATATATTTCTACTGCATTTAGTGTTATAGTATTTTATTACTCCCTGTGCACCGCCGGGAGTCCCGCAAGGGAGATAGGGCGGTATATAAATGTGAAAAATAAGTAAAGAAATAAAATAAATCCTGAAACCCTTCCCCCTTCACCAAAATGGCCGTGCATAGCAGCCCATTTTTTGCTCAATTTTGCCCCCTCAGCCCTCAGGAGGACTCTACAAGCCCCCTAAAGTCTATTCATGCCTTTTGGGGGGGGGAATGGGCCCGTTTTCGTGAAAAACGGGCCGCTTTTGGGAGGTTTGCAGAGTGCAAAAACGTTTTTTTTAATTTGCCTCTTTAAAAGCTTGGTGCGTCTTATACTCTGAAAAATACTGGGATATAAAAATATGAAATGGCACAAAGAACAGGAAAAGAAAGGAGGGGAACCCCACTTGCTATTGGAAGATGTCAGGTGTAATATTTGCATTGCTTCATCCACATCAGCCTCCGAACCATTTCTGGTTCTCGGTGCACAACCCCCACCTATCACCAGAATCTGAAAGGAGAGGCCAATCTCTTCTCCAGCAATGAGAACCGACAGTGGAACAGCTTGCCCCTAGAAGTTGTGGGTAGCCCACCACAGCAGATTTTATTTCAGGAATAAACACCCCCCCCCTTGTCTGAAATGGTGTAGCGGTTCCTGCTTGGGCAGGGGGGTTGTTCTCTAGATGATTTCCAAGGCCCCTTTCCAACTCTGTCGTTCTGTTGTTCCTTACCGCTTCTCATTTGGCGTTTGGTAGAGGGATAGAGAGTGACAGGGAGAAATGCAGTAGGTAGGTAGGTAGGTAGAGGGATAGAGAGAGAGAGAGAGAGAGGGAGAAATACAGTAGGTAGGTAGGTTGAGGGATAGAGAGAGAGGGAGAAATACAGTAGGTAGGTAGGTAGAGGGATAGAGAGAGAGGGAGAAATACAGTAGGTAGGTAGGTAGAGGGATAGTGAGGGAGAAATGCAGTAGGTAGGTAGGTAGAGGGATAGAGAGAGAGGGAGAAATACAGTAGGTAGGTAGGTAGAGGGATAGAGAGAGGGAGAAATACAGTAGGTAGGTAGGTAGAGGGATGAAGAGAAAGGGAGAAATAGAGTAGGTAGGTAGGTAGAGGGATAGAGAGAGAGGGAGAAATACAGTAGGTAGGTAGGTTGAGGGATAGAGAGAGAGGGAGAAATACAGTAGGTAGGTAGGTAGAGGGATAGTGACAGGGAGAAATGCAGTAGGTAGGTAAGTTGTTTGCAAATACGGCAGCTAAACCTGAGAGTACCTGAAATCCCTTTGCAGGGGTGTAATCGTAGGCTGGGCGTCTATGTGCCTTGCATGATCACCTCGTGAGTTATTCTTGCTTCATTTGAAACAATAGGCATCCCCTTTCACCCGAGAGAGGCCACGTGTGGGCATGGCTATGATGAGAAGACGAAACAATAGACTTTCCAAGTGACTCATTTTGCAAATTTTATGCCTGAGGTAAGCCTGAGACACTTAACCAACTGCTGGTACAGAGCATTACACGCAAGGTTAAGCTTCAATTGGACAGGGGTTTATTGTATGCCTCTTCAGTCTGCCACAGAGAGGTTCGGCAAATGAAGTAAAATTCAAAAACACATTTGCCTGTTTCGAGTCTTAGTGGGAAGTAAGAGGGAGTGGGGTTTTTTCCCCACAGGTGAAAAGTTTCAAGAGGTTGAAAAGAATTTCTCAGCAAGGAGTCAAGGAACGAAACCTCCTCCATATTATTCCTTAGTTCTCCTATGTCAAATTGTGCATCTCCCTCAACCACCAGATAATGGTATACTAATACTATACTAATGTATTACGTTATATGCTATCCTATCCTATTATATTGTACTACGTATATACAATACAATACAATACAATACCATAGCAGAGTTGGAAGGGACCTTGGAGGTCTTCTAGTCCAATCCCCTGCTTAGGCAGGAACCTTATACCGTTTCAGACAAATGGCTATCCAACATCTTCTTGAAGACTTCCAGTGTTGGGACATTCACAACTTCTGGAGGCAAATTCTGTTCCACTGATTAATTGTTCCTACTGTCAGGAAATTTCTCCTCAGTTCTAAGTTGCTTCTCTCCTTGATTAGTTTCCACCCATTGCTTCTTGTTCTACCCTCAGGTGCTTTGGAGAATAGCTTGACTCCCTCTTCTTTGTGGAAGCCCCTGAGATATTGGAAGACTGCTATCGTGTCTTCCCTAGTCCTTCTTTTTATTAAATTAGACATACCCAGTTCCTGCAGCCGTTCTTCTTATGTTTTAGCCTCCAGTCCCCTAATCCTTCTCTGCTCTGCACTCTTTCTAAAGTCTCCACGTCTTTTCTACAACTTGCGACCAAAACTGGATGCAGATATTCCAAGTGTGGCCTTCCCAAGGCCTTATAAAGTGGTATTAAGACTTCATGTAATCTTGATTCTCTCCCTCTGTTGATGCAGCCTAGAACTGTGTTGGCTTTTTTGGCAGCTGCTGCACACGGCTGGCTCCTATTTCAATGGTTGTCCACTAGGACTCCAAGATCCCTTTCACAGTTCCTGCTATTGAGCAAGGTACCACCTATACTGTACCTGTGCATTTCGTTTTTCTTGCCTAAATGTAGAACCTTACTCTTTTCGCCATTGAATTTCATTTTGTTAGATAGTGCCCAATGTTCAAGTCTGTCAAGATCGTTCTGTATCTTAAACCTATCTTCTGGAGTGTTGTCTAGCCCTGCTAGCTTAATGTAATAATAAATATATTGTACTAGTTGGAAACCTGTGCATCACGACGAGACGATATGGTCGTGCTATGCAGGAGAAATCCAGTTCACAATCTGTTGGCTCCGTGGTGGTCGGTGATTGAAACACATAAGGGAATATCGCTCCCGCTGCCTTGAATCCAGAAGCAGATCCACAGGTGGAAAGCGTAGACATTTTGCTGAGGTACCAACATTTAGTACTATAAGGAGACCCAGACTGTTCCTGAGTGGAGGAGTGGAATGTCTGCCAGTTTGAACTGAGGTAAAGGAATGTGAGGCAACCTGCAGTTGGAACGGACTTATTTTCAGGTGGGGAGGGGGAGTAGAACACCTTAGCATCAGGGCATGTTAATTACTGTATAAGAAATACCAATGATTTGATGGTCATTTCGAAAAATCCTTTCTTAGTGAGCACCTAGAAGCCAAGAGGAAGGTACGTGCCAAATTTCAAGTTTGTAGGCTTTATGGTTCTATCTATATCTATATCTATATCTATATCTATATCTATATCTATATCTATATCTATATCTATATCTATATCTATATCTATATCTATATCTATATCTATATCTATCTATCTATCTATCTATCTATCTATCTATCTATCTATCTATCTATCTATCTATCTATCTATCTATCTATCTATCTATCTATCTGTCAGTTTTATGAGCAATAAACTAATACACATATTTAAAAAATCACACAACGGAACTCATGGCTTTCTGTCTAGATGGTCTCTGGTGATGAGCCGAAAGGCAGAAAAGGAAACAGTATGTCTCCTCCCTTAATTGGGGCTTCTTAACAGGATGTTGTGGAACAATTATATATATATATATATATATATATTGTTGCATTTTTGCTGATTACTGAAGGGAGACTAGTATAGATCTATTTCAAGCTATTTAGCTCTCATCAGCTAGCAATACCCTTACTGGGATTCGAACTTGGGCTGTTTTTACATGTTAGGCAGTTATATTAACCTCTAAGCCACAAGCTCTCCTCTCCTATCAGCTGAGCCAGGGGAATGGCTTTTTCTGCCTGGAAGGCTTAGGGTAAGGGTTAGGAGCAACATGGGACAGTCCTGGGGGCTGAGGAAAGTTCAGACAAGGGCTCTGCATGGGAAGCAGAGAGGGAGATAGACAGCAGAGCAACAGCTGGAGCCTGTTCCCAGTGTGCGCATGCGCAGAGCTGCCAGAAGACAAGAACAACTAAGAAAGCAGGGTCAACTTGGGAGTAAAGCCACACCTTGGAGGTGATTGTCCCCTCCCATAGGAAACAAAAGAGGAGCGAATGGGGAGGGGCTTTTGCAGGAAACAATTCGTTCCTTCGGTTATTTCAAGAGTGGAAAGTTCTGTTTGTGACTATAAGAAACTCTGTGACAAGTTTTGCCTTGCCCCTGTGGTTGAAAACTAGTTATCTGGCAGCTCACCAAACGAGATAAGGTTCGTGTTGATAAACATTCCTCTGAAAGACTGTTTGCTAAGCTTTGCTGACTGTGAATGAAAGGAATTCACAGTCGGGTAAATAAAACAGGTTTTGCTGGGACCAAGACTGTGCTTCATGCTTGTTAAGGAAGCCTAGATTCCTTAACAGGGGGTTAGACTAGAAGGCCTCTGAGGTCTCTCCCAATCTTGTTCTTCTTTGCTCTATGAGAAGGCAGATTTCTTTCTTGACAGGGGCTTACCAAAACCTGGAATGAGGCGGTCAGAATTGATGCTAAATAAATATCTGGAGGCTAAATCTCAGCCAAAAGGAAGGCCAGAACCCAAAACAAAGCAGGTACTATAACTAGACCCTAGCAGGGCGGTCTAACTGGCAGCCCGAGGATGCATCACACACAGGCCACACCCACCCAAGCTTCACAAATGGGGAAAATGTCACATGACGGCAACATGACGCGATGAGTTTGACCCCAGGTGTGAAAGCGAAGTTTCTCGAAGTTGACATGCTTTAAAGTATATGAACTTCAACTCCCAGAATTCAGTTCAACTCCCATTGGTGACTGGGGTTGACCCACTCATAAGGTTAATATTGGCCAATTCAAATATTGATCTAACATTATGACTAACTCAAGGGGTTGAGTAATTCAGGACTAATTCCCACAGATGACGGAATTGAACTATGGTTGTGGCCTGCCAGTGGAGCTGGCAGCAGATTCGGACATTGAGGAAGGTTGGGGAGGAACATGGGCAGTCCTGGAGTCTAGGGAAGGCTCTGAGGAGGGCTCTGTGTCGGAGGCAGAGAGGGGGCCAGGGCCATATGCCAGTTCTCAGCTGCCTTCAGAGTCAGACATCAGTGAGGCAGAAGAACAGCTGGAGCCCGTTCCCAGTGGGCGCAGAGTTACCAGACGAAGGGAACAGCTAAAGAAAAAAGGGTCAACTTGGGAGTAAGGCCACAGGTGGATGATGAATGGCCCCTCCCAGAGGGAATAAAACAGGAGCGAAAGGGGAGTGGAGTTTGCAGGAGACCGTTAGTTCCCTTCATTGGTTCGTGACTCTCTGAGACTCCTGGCCAAGTTCGGCAGAGATCGGCCTGGCAGCTCTCCAAGCCAGATAAGGTCTGTGACCGTAAATCCTCCCTTGAAAGACTTTGCTGGCTGCGAATGAGAAGAATTACAGTCAATTAATAAAAGGGTGTTTTTTGGGGCGGGGGCGGGGACAAAGAGTTTGCTTCATGCTCTTGGGAAGCCTCGGTCAGAAAAACTATCATAGCTGGTTGGAGAATTCTGGGAGTTTATTTATTTATTTATTTTATTAAATTTATACCCTGCCCTTCTCCTTGTTAGGACCCAGGGCGGCGCACAGGCATTATTTAAAAACACAAAATACAATAAATATCAATTAAAGTTGAAGTCCACATATCTTAAAGAGGCCAACGTTGAGAAACACTGCCCTAAAATAGATAGGGTCTATCTATTGGCTAAGCTGTAGTTTTAAGAATGCCAGTTGTGTTGGGGTGGGTGGGAACTAGTGTTTACTCTTACACAAAGGTAGAATCACATTACAGAAGTGTGCTCCGATCCAAGGATTGAGGTAGCGCATCTCCCTTGTTCCTCATTCGCTTCTTATCTCCTCAGGGATTATATCTTTCTGCATATTCCACCACTGGTCTCGGTTTCAAATTATTTAGGGAAAGAAGGAACTGTGTTAATTAGGGTTTCGAGCTGCATTTTGTGCAGTTTCCATGGCAACCTCCCGGGCGCACAGCAGCTGGGCTGAGAGCTGCTTTGCATTTGCAACAGGCTTGGGAAAGCGTGCTCTACTCAGCGGCTACTCCCCTTAGTAATCCCCACACGTTTTTTTTGGGGAATGAACCAAGGTGAAATCCGATATCAGAGGTAATGGTTGGATTAAACCCCTGTAGGGAGTTTAATCCCCCGCCCGTCTCCTAGAAAAATGAGACATTTTAGGAAATATTCAAAGGGCAGAATATTTCCCCTTAAAGGGGAGGCAGAAACTCACCTCTCCACCTTTGTCAATGGGCCCTTAAGGCCTGAGCCAGCCTATACTACATAACAAAGATCCACCATATTTTTCGGCGTATAAGACACACCAAGGTTTTTTTTTTATATTGAAAAAGTTTTATTGAGTTTTAGAATTTTTACAAATAGGGTGAAGGTAAGGTGTGGAAAAGATATTTTGAGAACTTTCACGTCGAGATCGTTGGCCCCCTCCGGGGCTTCATGACAAAATATAAATGATACATAATTTATGTAATAAATTAAATAATTTATTTAAGACACACCAAGGTTTTGAAGAGGCAAATTTTTTTAAAAAAAGTTTTTGCACTCTGCAAACCTCCCAAAAACGGCTTGTTTTTCGCAAAAATGGGCCTGTTCCCCCCCCCCCCCAAAAAGGCATGAATAGACTTTAGGGCAGGGGTCCCCAACCTTTTTTGCACCGGGGACTGGTTTCATTTTAAAGAAAATTCTGCGGACCGGCTGGCGTAGAGGAGGAGCAGGGTGGGAGGGGGAACAGGCGGCGCATGCGGGGGAGGAGTCGGCTCACTCAGCCCTCTAGGGCCTCCAAAGGTGCGAACGGCCGCGCCTGCGCATGCGGGGATAGTCGTCTCACTCGGCCCTCTAGGGCCTCCAACGGCGCGAACAGCCATGCCTGAGCTGTCCCGAATCCAGTTCGTGCTCTGCCCAGGGGGCTGATCCCTCCTCCCTCCTCCTCCTCTCCGGCCCTGCGGCCTGGTTCCTATCAAGCCACGGACCGGCACCTGTCCGCGGCCCAGGGGTTGGGGACCCCTGCTTTAGGGGGTTTGCAGAGTCCTCCTGGGAGGGTGGATCCCCCCAAAATGAGCAAAAAACACAACAGAAAAACATTCAGAAGAAAAGATATAAGACATATAAAAAGAAGAAAAAGAGGAAAAGAAAATTTAGGAATAGGAGATTAGTACTATGATATGATCTAGTGGAATGAAATGAAATACTGCAAACCCGGTAATAACATGTACTAACTAGGATGTGTGTGAGCTCGATTAATACTTCTAAATGTGCAAAGTAATTATGTTAGATGCTGACCGTATAAAAATTGAATTTGAAGACATATGTTGTTAATAGAAAATGGGGGGACATGATAAGTTGATTTATTTATAAAAAGAAGGGGGGAAATGATATTGCTTATCTATGTTAAATATTAGAAATAGGAAAATATGAGAAGAAAAGTAATACGGTTAAAAATGGGAAATAATGGAAATGTAATGTAGAATGAATTATGATTTTTGTGGCAATGGTGGGATTCAGCCGGTTCGCACCTATTCGGGACTTTTTAAGCAGTTGGGAGAACTGGTTGTTGGAAGAAATCTCATTTTGGTTTTTCCCCCCACTTTACAGGGCTAATCCTGTGAGAGAATTTTGGATTCTTTGGGCAAATTCTTTGGTTTTAGGTAGGCTCCATTTTGGGCCTAAATCTTAGCAAAGCTTTTATGAAAGTCTGCGCACGCGCGAAAAATGGCGATCGCGCCTTGATCAGGAGGAGACCCGGGGGTCGTTTTGCCTCCGGAGGGACGTTGCCAGCCCTCATTGCCCATCGTGGAGGGCTGGCCATGCAAGCTGACCCACTGGCTGTCACGCCGAGCCGCCCGGATTCAGAGGGCGAGCCTGGGCTGTGACGGGAGAGAGTGGAGACGCTGGGAGCGAGGGACGCAGCCAGAATCGGCCCTGCGGCCTAGAACGCCCCGGCCTAGAGCGTCCCGGCGTATCCTGGCGTTGGGGGGCGAAGCCGGGACGCGGAAGAACTAGAGGGTCCGGCCGGAACATCTGAAGGGCCGGACCGAGCTGTGCCGGGAGGATTTTATTCAATCCGACCCGAGGGTGATCTTACCGACCGGCCCAGGAGAGGAGGGGAGAGTGCTGCAGGAGCTGCGGAAGCTGTGGATGGAAGGTTGGATGGCTGGAGGCGACGGACGGGAGGTGGAGCTGGTATGGAGAAATGGAAGAAGCTTGCGAGAGGAGAGATTGGAAGAGAGTGATACGGAGAGAGGAGGAGAGAAAGAGGGGAAGGAGAGAATGAGGAGGAGATGGACTGGAGATGGATTGGAGATGGAGGAGAGATGGAGAGATGGATTGGAGATGAAATGGTGATGGAAGGGAGATGGATTGACGATGGAGATGGAAGGAGTTGGAGATGGAGGAGAAAAGAAAGAAGAAGAAGGAGATTGAGAATGTGTAGAAGAAGGAGAATGGACTGAGAGAAGCCAAGCAGCCAGGTCGGAAACGGTGGAACAACGGCGCAGAAGGGCTCAGGAAGATCCAAAGTGAGTGCCTTGGACAGGAGGAAGTGAGCCGGGCCGGCACATGGCAGCATCTTTCATCAGGCCACACGACAGACCAACTAGTCGTGTGGCACTAGGTGCGGACTTGGGCCTGTGTGGCCGAGAAGAACAGTCGGCTGGGGTTTGTACAGGGACTAACTTTCGATCTGCCCATATGCAGGACCCCTAGACTGATAGACTAAGACCAACTGACTTTTTCCCTCCTGCCCCCCCTTAAGGTCATCTATTGCACTTTATTCACCTGTCACTTTATTGCTGCTCCTCTGGACTCTTAGCGGACTTGCTATTATCCCCCCGGACCTAGACGACTATCGGGGGTTCCAAATGTATTCTAGGTGTGATCTCCTTTGCCTGCGGGAGTCTCCCCTCTCGCAGGCCTGGCCCCCTTATCTAACACGGGCCCACCTCGAGGATGGACTGATTGCTCCTGAGAGGTGGGCGAAGCGCAGACTAAGGGTTTTTTTATTTAAACATTTTATTCGACTTTTAGGGGGTTCCAGGGAGGGGGGGAGGGAGAGTCAGGTGGGGGTATGCCAAAAAGGGCCGGCAGGAAGCGGAAGTAGAGTAACGGAGGAGGGGGGAGGGGGGGTCGTTTCCACTGGGGTATTTTCCATCAATACGGTCTTGGGGAGGGGCAGGGGCAGTGGGAAGGGGGATGGACATCACCAGTTGGAGGACCGGGGCCGCTGGTTACGGGTGGTCACGCGCTCCAACTCCCCCTGTCCCCATCGCAGACTAGGTGGGCAAGAACCACAGACCCGGGGCCCTAGGCTGATGCTATGCAACGCCAGGTCCGTGGTACAAAAAGCCCCCCTCATCCATGATCTTGTGTCAGAGGGGGACCCGGACCTGGTAGGCATTACGGAAACCTGGTTGGGCCACGAGGGAGGACATCCCCTCGTAGAAATGTGCCCACCAGGATACCGAGCCTTCCATCAGCCTAGGGCCTAGGGAGGGGTGGGGGGGGTGGCGATTATGGTTAGGGAAGGTCTTGAGCCAAAGGAGACCACGATCCCTCAGACGACCGGGTGCGAGTCCCTCCTTGTGAAGTGGGGCCTTGGGAGGCAGTTGGGCGTGTTAGTTGTATACCTGGCTCCTCGCTATGCAACAACAGCCCTGCCCGAGCTCCTAGAGGTGATAGCCGAGGCGGCAGTTGAGACCCCCAGACTTTTAGTCATGGGGGACTTTAACCTGCCGTCGGCGGGCGAAACCTCTGGTGCAGCTCGGGAGTTCATGGCTTCCATGACAGCCATGGACCTGACCCAGGTAGTTTTAGGCCCTACTCACGAGGGCGGACACACCCTGGATCTCATCTTCGTCTCGGGACAGTGGAGTAGTGATCTGGGAATAGGGGATTTAGTCATCACACCCCTGTCATGGACAGATCACGCTCTCCTTCGGCTCGACTTTCCGATCGCTGCACCTCACTGCGGGGAGGCGGAACCGGACATTCCTATATGGTTCCGCCCCAGGCTCCTGATGGACCCGATAAGGTTCCAGAGGGAGCTTGGGCCAATTCCTGTGGACTTGCCCCGCGATTCGACTGAGGACCTAGTGGCTGCATGGTTAAGTGCGGCCACGGGGGCCTTGGACCGAGTTGCGCCCTTGCGGCCTCTCTTGCGGCGACGAACCACCTGGGCTCCTTGGTTTACCGAGGGGCTTAGGGAGATGAAGCGCCACAAGAGACGCCTAGAGAGCAGATGGAGATCTTCTCACTCCGAAGCCGACCGAACACTAGTGAGAGACCATATTAGGACTTACTTAGTGGCGATAAAAGTGGCCAAACGTGAGTATTGCGCCACTCTTATTGCATCCGCAGATAACCGCCCTGCCGCCCTGTTTGGGGTGACCCGCTCCCTCCTTCAACAGAGGCCGCGGGAAGCCCCTTTACAGGGTCGAGCAGAGGAATTTGGGATTTATCTGCAGGAGAAAATCACTCGGATTCGGAACGAGCTACCCTCCATCGACAGTGGTCCAGTCGAGCAGGCCGAGGCTGTTCTTGTGACACCATCCTGGGAGGAGTTTGATTTTGTTACCACTGAGGATATGGACAAGCTGTCAAAGAGACTTATTGGACCCGTGTCCCTCCTGGCTTGTACTGGCATCCTGGGAGACGACACGAGGCTGGCTCCAGGGCATTGTCAACGCATCTTTGAGTGAGGGGTCCTTGCCTGCCGTCCTGAAAGAGGCGGTGGTGAGGCCCCTCCTCAAGAAGCCGTCCCTGGATCCAGCATTATTAGAGAACTATCGTCCCGTCTCCAACCTCCACTTTTTAGTGAAGGTTGTTGAGAGTGTGGTGGCCCAACAGTTTCCGCGACACTTGGAGGAAGTTGATTATCTAGACCCGCGCCAGTCCGGCTTCCGACCCGGGCACAGCACCGAGACGGCATTGGTCGCGTTGGTTGATGATCTCTGGAGGGCGCGGGATAGAGGATATTCCTCTATCCTAGTCCTATTAGACCTCTCAGCGGCTTTTGATACCATCGACCATGGTATCCTATTGCACCGAGGTTGGGGTTGGGAGGCACCGTTCTGCGGTGGTTCTCATCCTACCTCTCTGGTCGGTCGCAATATGTGTTGGCAGGGGGGCAGAGGTCAGCCTCGAGGTCCCTCATATGTGGGGTTCCTCAGGGGTCGGTCCTCTCGCCCTTACTGTTCAACACATATATGAAGCCGCTGGGTGAGATCATCCGTGGTTTTGGGGTGGGATATCATCTGTACGCTGATGATACTCAGTTGTACATATCCACCCCAGACCACCCCAACGATGCCGTCGAGGTTATGTCCCGGTGTTTGGAGGCCGTACGGATCTGGATGGGTGGTAACAAACTCAGGCTCAACCCGTCCAAGACTGAGTGGCTGTGGCTTCCGGCGCCCCGGTTCAGCCAGATTATTCCAACTCTGGCCATTGGGGGCGAAACACCGGCCCCCGTGGAGAGGGCGCGCAATTTGGGTGTCCTCCTGGATTCCCGGCTGTCTATGGAAGATCATGTGGCAGCCGTGGCCAGGGGGGCATTCCATCAGGTACGCCTGATGCGCCAATTGCGCCCCTTACTGGACCGGGGTGCCTTACGCACAGTCACTCAAGCACTCGTCACCTCTCGACTTGACTACTGTAATGCTCTCTACATGGAGCTCCCCTTGAGGTGCACCCGAAAGCTGCAGCTAGTCCAGAACGCAGCCGCGCGGGTGATTACGGGAGCGCCTACACACTCCCACATAACACCTATCCTGCGCGAGCTGCACTGGCTCCCTGTGGTCTTTCGGGTGCGCTTCAAGGTTTTAACGACCATCTTTAAAGCGCTCCATGGCTCGGGGCCTAGTTATATGCGAGACCGCCTCCTGCCCCATACATCCCTCAGACCGATACGCTCCCACAGAGAGGGCCTCCTCAGGGTGCCGTCGGCTGGACAATGCCGACTGGCGACACCCAGGGGAAGAGCCTTCTCTGTGGCGGGCCCTGCCCTTTGGAACGACCTACCCCCTGAACTCCGCACCATCTCTGACCTCCGCCTCTTCCGCAAGTGTCTGAAGACACACCTATTCCATCTAGCCGGCCTAGCATAACCCCCATTACTGACTCTTAGATAGTTTTAAATTTGGGTTTTTTAAATTCGGTTTTTAGCGCAGGGTCTATTAGAATAAGTTTTTTAAAATTTTATATGTTTTATATGTGTTTTAACATCCCTGTGCGCCGCCCTGGGTCCGTTTGGAGAAGGGCGGGGTATAAATTTAATAAAATAAAAAAAATAAAAATAAATGAAAATCACAGTGAGCAGGTTATGGTGACCTGATCAGAAATAACTTGGAGACTTCCTCTGTAAATGGGAATAACAGGATATATTGTGCGGGAAGCTGATAATCACCTTATTGTTTAATTCTGGGAATACAGGATCCCCTAAAACAGGGGTCCCCAACCTTTGCAACTTTAAGTCTGAAGGACTTCAGCTTCCAGAATTCTCCAGCCAGCAAAGCTGGACTTCAACTCCCAGAATCCTTTAGCTCAGGGGTCTCCAACCTTTGCAACTTTAAGTCTGAAGGACTTCATCTCCCAGAATTCTCCAGCCAGCAAAGCAAAGCTGGCTGGAGAATTCTGGGAGCTGAAGTCCTTCAGACTTAAAGTTGCAAAGGTTGGGGACCCCTGCCCTAGAACATTTGGGGATTTTCAATGTACTTTTCACATTATGTTTTGAGCACGCAATTTGGTTTTTGTGTATTCAAGTTATGACGCATGTGATATGTCAATTCATGTATTTAAGGTGCAACTCTGTACCTGGAGTCTATTATCTCTCATGTCCGGGAGAATCCATTAGCTAATGTTATTAAACTGCTGTTTCCTTTTGCCATAAGTCTCTGTGATCATTTTTTGATATGCAGAAAATATCTGGGATATTTTTCTCACATCTTGTAAGGAAGGCAGGAAGGAAAAATTCAGGTGTTGTTTCTAGCCTCATCTTTATTGCCCTGCTTACAGAAACTGCTTCTCCCGTTAACCCTTATGACATTGTCACTGCTAAGGCGAAGCGCCCATCGACCTGAGAGACTGTGAGTTGGCCACGCCCACCCAGTCACATGACCACCGATCCCCGCCGACCCAGCTGGTCATCAGCTCAGAGAACCGGCTGTTAAATTATTGGAATCTCACCACTGGCTTGTGGAAATGTTAAAGGGGGAATCTGGACCATACTCTGTTCACGAAAGAAGTTTTTTTATTATGCAACACAAATAAAAATTAAAAAAAAACCTTTTTATTAAAAGAAAAACCTCAATTGGCAGGCGGGTAACTTTAAACCCATCCGGAAGGTCCAACCGCCTCTTTTGAAAACGAGATGTCACTGCTGCAGGCAGTAATCACCAAGCAGTCATTCTGGAAACCATG
Source organism: Rhabdophis nuchalis (assembly GCA_039707465.1). Taxonomy (NCBI): domain Eukaryota; kingdom Metazoa; phylum Chordata; class Lepidosauria; order Squamata; family Natricidae; genus Rhabdophis; species Rhabdophis nuchalis. Next base: position 7,551,571 of record CM077648.1, on the reverse strand, counting down.
CCCAAATTAATTGCTCTTATGGACTCTTTCAGAAGCAAAGGAAGAAAGAAAGGAAAGAAAAGAAAAGAAAAGGCCCTCATTATTGATTCAGACAAGTGAGCCGTGAATGGTGCCTGTTTTTGCCAGAGGTGTTAAATCAAAATTCCTTCTTGCTTACCCTTGGAAATTTAAATGAGTCACATTTACCATGTTCGCCAACTGTTAGCCTCCTTTGAGTTTCAGAAGGTTCATTGGCATCAGGGGGAAAACATTATCAAAGAGGTTTTATTGCTATTTATTGGAGAAAGAAAAAAAGAGGACATGGTGTGACCTTGATTCATAGGAAAATGAAGAGGGGGAGGGAGAGAGAAAGACCCCCTCTCTTTGAATACCCTGAGTAACTTTCCTATCAAGATCACCTGAAAGATCAGAAGCAGGAGAATTATACACAAGAATGGGTAAAATGGATTGATTATATACAGAATAAATACCAGACTAGGAAGTACTATGTAGCCTTTAGGTAAGAAGGTTTAGATTGACAGGTGAACAGAGTAAATAATATATGGGATGTCTGGAATTATTAGAGTGGTGTATAGCGGAAGTCAGGGCGGTGGGTTTGAATGGGAGGTGGGGGAGGGTTAGGGTGGAGGGCGGGGAAATATATATGCATAATTAATTTAGACGATGGGTTTAATGGGATACGGTTACTTTAAGAGAAATTTATATTATGATTTATATATGTTCAATTAATTTAGAAGATGGGGTTAATGGGATATTGTTACTTTAAGAGAAATTTATATTATAATTGTTGGGAGGTGAGAGGGTACAATATATGAATGAGAAATTTATTTCAAGACGGGGGGAGGGGGTACAGTATTTGTATGTGATTTATATTAAATGTTGGGGGGGTAAAAAGGGGGGGAATTTGTTTGTATAAAACTTTTTCAATAATTAAAAAAAAAAGATCACCTGAAATGTTAATACCACTTTATAATGCCTTGGTAAGGCCACACTTGGAATGCTGCATCCAGTTTTGGTCGCCACGATGTAGAAAAGACGTGGAGACTCTAGAAAGAGTGCAGAGAAGAGCAACAAAGATGATTAGGGGACTGGAGGCTAAAACATAAGAAGAACGGTTGCAGGAACTGGGTAGGTCTAGTTTAATGAAAAGAAGGACCAGGGGAGACACGATAGCAGCCTTCCAATATCTCAGGGGTTGCCACAAAGAAGAGGGAGTCAAGCTATTCTCCAAGACACCTGAGGGCAGGACAAGAAGCAATGGGTGGAAACTAATCAAGGAGAGAAGCAACTTAGAACTGATGAGAAATTTACTGACAGTCAGAACAATGAATTAGTGGAACAGCTTGCCTCCAGAAGTTGTGAATGCCCCAACACTGGAAGTCTTCAAGAAGATGTTGGATAGCCATTTGTCTGAAATGGTATAGGGCTTCCTGCCTAGGCAGGGGGTTGGACTAGAAGCCCTCCAAGGTCCCTTCCAACTCTGCTATTGTATTGTATTGTATTGCATTTTCTGATTGAAACCAGCAAACGTCCAGATATCTTCAGGGGGTTTGTCAAAGTCCCTGCACCTTTTTAGCACATAGAATATCAGAGTTGGAAGGAACCCCCTGCTCAAGAAGGAGACCATGTACCAGGGATGGCGAACCTATTGCACATGTGCCAGAGGTGGCATGCAGAGCCCTCTCTGTGGGCACGTGCATCGTCGCCAGCTGCTCTTTGGGTTTCTGGCATGCGCATGGTCTTTGCGCTTACCGGAGCCTGAAAACCCAAAGATCAGCTGGCCGGCGCACGCTGGCAATCCGATCTTTGGCTTTCTGGCACGCACATGTGCGCCGGCCAGATAGTCTTCCAGTTTCCAGCACTCTGATGCACGCAAGACCGGTATATGTCTAAGTGCTATTGGTATCTCTTCCTCTGCTGTTCTCTTCTCCTTTTGCCTTCCGTCTTTCCCAACATCAGGGTTTCGATAAAGAATCAGGTAGAGCAAACAAAGGGTACAGTCACCATGTGCTTTACTGCTCAACTATATACTGTAACTGTAACAGGAAACTAGTCAGAACAAAAGAGCATGCAGTATATTCCATAGATCCAAACTTGTAAATACTGCCATCTACTAGCTGAATACTAATGTAGTTGTTGCATAGTAATACATTCCAACAACGAATTCCAACACCAGATTTGGCTGATTTTTCAGAAGCTGAGCAGGTTTGAATCTAGTTAGTAATCATAAGGGGAAATTTCAGGCTGTAGGCTAAACTGGAAAGTCAAAGTAAATCTCTCCCAAAAGCTGTATCCAACTGTTTTCCCGTTGGTGCCAAAATAACAACATGGATTTATTCACAGAATCACCATGAAGGCAATTCAACGAGAACAATGCTTTTTTTCGTCCTACCATGTTGTTCATGTCCCTCTGTTCCTTCTTTAGCTAGGGGTCTTTTCTAGGTCTTAACTTGCTTTTTCCTGGACACTTTAGGGAGACTCCCTCTTCAACACCCCCACTTTTTTTTTTTTGGCACAGGAAGTCACAAGGGCCTCTGTACAGACACGTTCTTCCAACTGGTTTGCTTGTGTGCCAATTCATTGCTTGCAATTAGCCACTGCCTAGGAATTTCTCCGTGGCTATGGGTTTGATTGATATCACGTATTGATGGAGGAGAAATGGTTCTGTTAAATCCCTTTCATTCCATGCATTAATCCCACACCAGTCCTTTTTCTGGGCTCCGGTTTTTGGCTTCCTATATATTCCTCCCCCCACTCTTCAAATCCTGAGATTCTCACTCAAAGAAAACAAGCAACAGAAGGTTTTCTGCCTAACATTGTGGTCCGTACCAAAGAGGACATACACTGGGTTTTTCCACATAGAATTTCTTATACTCCCCCCATGTATGTATGTATGTATGTATGTATGTATGTATGTATGTATGTATGTATGTATGTATCTATCTATCTATCTATCTATCTATCTATCTATCTATCTATCTATCTATCTATCTATCTATCTATCTATCTATCTATCTATCTATCTATCTATCTATCTATCTCTATTTATTTTATATCTATCTATCTATCTATCTATCTATCTATCTATCTATCTATCTATCTCTCTCTCTCTCTCTCTCTCTCTATTTATCTCTCTCTCTCTCTCTCTATCTCTCTCTATCTATCTATCTCTATTTATCTCTCTATCTCTCTATCTCTCTATCTCTCTATCTCTCTATCTATCTATCTATCTCTATTTATCTCTCTCTCTCTCTCTCTCTCTCTCTCTCTATTTATCTCTCTCTCTCTGTCTCTCTATTTATCTCTCTCTATCTATCTATCTATCTATCTATCTATCTATCTATCTATCTATCTATCTATCTATCTATCTCTATTTATCTCTCTCTCTGTCTCTCTCTCTCTCTGTCTCTCTATCTATCTATCTATCTATCTATCTATCTATCTATCTATCTATCTATCTATCTATCTATCTATCTATCTATCTATCTATCTATCTATCTATCTATCTATCTATCTATCATCTAGCCGCCCTGGGTCCTCTGCGGAGAAGGGCGGGATATAAATGTAAATAAAATAAAAATAAATAAATAAAAATCAATGTATTATATCTCTCTCTACCCTCTCTCTTTTTATATTTGTCTTTCTCTCTGTCTGTCTCGTCTCTCTGTCTCTGTCTCTCCTCTTCCAAACCTCTCTCTCTCTCTCATCTATTTCTCCCTCCCTCCATCTATCATCTCTCTCTCTCCTATCAACCATCTATTACCGTGTTTCCCCAAAAATGAGACAGTGTCTTATTTTCTTTTGACTCCTGAAATAAGTGCTTGGCCTTATTTTCGGAGAGGTCTTATTATTTTTGAGGTGCAAGAGGTGGTGAGCATGGTCACCTTATGGCTGCCGCTGCGTTGCAATATTTTCGGGGAGGGCTTATTTTTGGGGAGGGCTTATTTTCGGGGGAGGGCTTATTTTAGCGCATGCGCTCAAAAGCCCGATTGGGCTTATTATCCAGGGAGGTCTTATTTTCAGGGAAACAGGGTACTTATCATCTCTCACTTCTCTCTCTTATATAACTCTCTCTCTCTCATCTTCCACTTATCACCTCTCTCTCTCTTATAACTGCCATCACTCTCTCTCATCTTTTACCTATCATCTCTCTCTCTCTCATAATTCTCATCTCTCTCTCATCTTTCACCTATTACCTATCACCCCTCTCTCTCTTCTGTCAACCATCTATCACCTATCATCTCTCACATTTCCGTCTCTCATATAACTCTCATCTTTCACCTATAACCTATCACCTCTCTCTTTCTCTTTCTTTCTCTCTTATAAGTTTCATATCTCTCTCATCTTTCACCTCTCTATCTCTCTCTATCTTTCACCTATCACCTCTCTCTTCCTCTCTAACTCTCATCTCTCTCATCTTTCACCTATCACCTCTTTCTTTCTTTCTCTCTCTCTCTCTCATAACTCTCATCTCTCTCTCTCATCTTTCACACACACCCTCTCTCTCTTTCACCGATCACCTTCCTTCCTTCCTTCCTTCCTTCCTTCCTTCCTTCCTTCCTTCCATCCTCCCTCCCTCCCTCCCTCCCTCCCTCTCTCTCTCTCTCTTAACTCTCATCTCTCTCTCTCATCTTTCACACACACCCTCTCTCTCTTTCACCTATCACCTTCCTTCCTTCCTTCCTTCCTTCCTTCCTTCCTTCCTTCCTTCCTTCCTTCCTTCCTTCCTTCCTTCCTCCCTCCCTCCCTTCCTCCCTCTCTCTCTCTCTTAACTCTCATCTCTCTCTCTCATCTTTCACCTATCACTCTTCCCTCTCTCTCATAATTCTCATCTCTTTCTCTCATCTATCCATTTGGAAAAAATATGCATTTAAATATGTACAAGTTTTAGGACCAGCTTTTAACACACAAGCACACTCACTAAAATCAACGGATTCCCTTACATGGAAGAAGCAGGAGAAAGTTTGGTTGGCCGATTCTCTTGGTCCCTAGAGGGAAATCCACAAATGGTAATCAGCGAACCTGCGGCTTATTTAGTGTTTTTGGCATTCAACAGCCAGACAATGTGCGGTAGCAAACAATCCCGGTTTCAGATGAAAAGTAACACAATTACATCTTGCCGATAGAGAGGTGACGACACGGTTAGTGTCACCTCAGGAGAATTAGAGTTAGATGAAACAAATTATCCCGACTTTCCATTCCGAAAGAAAATTATATTAATCCCCTTTCATTGTGAAATAGACACACACACACACATACACACCCTGCATGCATACACTTCATACCTGGCTAATCAGGTTGACCGACAGTCACACCTTTTCATAAGACTATTCTGTTTTATTATGATGATTTCCCACAGCCAACTTCAGGATAATAACCTTACTGATTATCCTCTCCCCGTCTCCACTCGTGTTACACATTTGCAAAGCCCTCAGAAAATTCAGATAAATGTAATTTATATTGCTTTTTGACATAAGCTGAAGGCACTTTGAAGATGGAGTGAAGAAAATATAAGTTGGGGTAGAAGGTCCGTGTTCTGTCCCCACTACAGGTTACATTGTGTGTAGTTCTCCATGCAGCTAAACCCTCCTATCCTTTAAAAAACCAGGCTGTGTACATAGATCTTGATGCTTTATTAAAATAACAGGATGAGGTGAAATAATGGTGCTATGTATGTGGAACATGGATTTGTCCACTGTGTAACAGATTGGGATGGATTCTTCTAGATACTTCTGTTTCCTCAGAATGGGATGGATTCTTCTAGACTTCTGTTTCCTCAGAATGGGCTGGATTCTTCTAGATACTTCTGTTTCCTCAGAATGGGATGGATTCTTCTAGATACTTCTGTTTCCTCAGAATGGGCTAGATTCTTCTAGATGCATCTGTTTCGTCAGAATGGGCTGCATTCTTCAGATGTTTCTATTTCCTCAGAATGGGCTGGATTCTTCTAGATCTGTTTTCTCAGAGGCTGGATTCTTCTGGATGCTTTGGGTTCCTCATAATGGGCTATTCTTCTAGATCTGTTTCCTCGTAATCGGCTGGATTCTTCTAGATACTTATGTTTTCTCTGAATGGGCTGGATTCTTCTAGATGCATCTGTTTCCTCGGAATGGGCTGCATTCTTCAGATGCTTCTATTTCCTCAGAATGGGCTGGATTCTTCTACAGTAGATCTGTTTTCTCAGAACAGGCTGGATTCTTCTGGATGCTTTGGTTTCCCCAGAATGGGCTAGATTCTTCTAGACACTTCTGTTTCCTCAGAATGGGCTGGATTTTTCTAGATACCTCTGTTTTCTCAAAAACAGGCTGGATTCTTCTAGATGCTTCTGTTTCCTCAGAATGGGCTGGATTCTTCTAGATGCTTCTGTTTCTAATCAGAAGAGATTGATAGAGTGCAATGATTTGCCTTCAAAAGTTGAGGGTGCTCCATCACTGGAGGTCTTTAAGAAGGGATCAGAGAACCATTTGTTTGAAATGGTATAGGGTTTCCTGCCCGAACAGGGGGCTTGGATTAGAAGCCCTCTAGATTAGAAGGGACCTCCAAAGGTCCCTTCCAACTCTGTAATTCGTTAATCATCATTGTGGTTGGCCTTTGAAATAAAAATGAACCTGGACACGTGGATGCTACCTATGCAGACACCCACAGACCTGTCATTTCTACAACCCTTTGAGACTCTGGAAAGAGTGCAGAGAAGAGCAACACCAATGATTATGGGGCTGGAAGCTAAAACATACAAAGAACAATTGCAGGAATTGGTTACGTCTAGTCTAATGAAAAGAAGGACCAGGGGTGACATAATAGCAGTGTTCCAATATTTGAGAGGCTCCTACAAAGATCAGGAGGTCAAATTGTTTTCCAAAGCACTAAAAGCCAAGATAAGAAACAATGGTTGGACACTAACCAAGAAGAGAAGCAACCTAGAACTAAGGAGTAATTTCTTGACCGTGAGAACAATTAATCAGTGGAACAGCTTGCCTCCAGAAGTTGTGAGTGCTCCATCACTGGAGGCTTTCAATAAGAGACTGGACAACCATTTGTCTGTAATGCTATACAGTAATCCCTCGTTTTTTGCGGTTAATGGGGACCGGAACCTTCCGCGGAAACTGAAAAACCGCGAAGTAGGATTCTGTATATCTATATCGGAAACTTGAGTTGGTGGACATCGTTTAAAGCAAGCACTAGGGGGCGCTTGCCTCCTACCAATGCATTTTTTTCCTATTCTGTATTTTTGAAAAACCCGCGACGCACTGAAGCCGCGGAACATGAAGCCGCGAAAAACGAGGGATTACTGTACGGTCTTTTGCTCAAGCAGGGGGTTGGGCTAGAAGACCTTGAGGGGTCCCTTCCCACTCTATTATTCTACGTTCTATGCTCTACCATATATTTTCCCCATTCCTCCTTGTTAAACTATTACCATGGCTTCCAGACAATTGGAAGAGAAGAAGACGATTTCAATAACTTTGCTTAGAAGTTTGCTTTGGAAAGAAAGAGCAGATGTCGAACTGAAAAAAAAAGAAAAGAAAACATGTCCTACTCTTGTAAGAGTGCCACGCAAAATTAGCTATTTGAAAACCAAATTTTCACCTGAAGGCAATATTCCTCTTTGTTATTCATTCTCTTAAAATGAACAATCTTTGCAATTACCTTGAGAGTTGAAAAGTCTTTGTCAAAAGCGAAGGTGGCAGCATAGCTGTGATGAATGGACTCCCGAACTGTTTACTGTTGAAAACAACTTACAATTATTGTACGTTTTTTTGGATAGCGCAAGTTTTACAACATCTCTCGCGGCGAAAGGGAGGAACACAGCCATGGGTCCAAATCTCAATTGTAGGAAGTTACCACCCACTCCTCTCCTAGAAAAAATAAAATCTTCTAGGAAATATTAAAAGAGCAGAATATTATTGCTGGGTGAGATCATCCGTGGTTTTGGGGTAGAGTACCATCTCTACGCTGATGACACTCAGCTGTATATATCTACCCCAAACCACCCCAATGATGCCGTAGCGGTGATGTGCCAGTGCCTGGAAGCCGTACGGATCTGGATGGGAAGTAACGGACTCAGACTCAACCCGACCAAGACCGAGTGGCTGTGGTTTCCGGCTGCCCGATTCAACCAGCTCACTCCATCGCTGGCCATAGGGGGCGAACATCTTGCCCCTGTGGATGGGGCGCGCAACTTGGGTGTCCTCCTAGATGCCCGGCTGTCCATGGAAGATCAAGTGACAGCCGTGGCTAGGGTGGCGTTTTACCAGGTTCGCCTGGTTCGCCAGTTGCGCCCCCTATTGGATCGGGACGCCCTTCGCACAGTCACTCATGCTCTCGTGACATCTCGACTGGACTATTGTAACTCTCTCTACATGGGGCTCCCCTTGAGGTGCACCCGGAGACTTCAGATGGTCCAGAACGCAGCCGCGCGGGCAATTCTGGGAACCTCCAGGTTTACCCACATAACACCGCTCTTGCGCGAGCTGCACTGGCTGCCTGTCGTCTTCCGGGTGCGCTTCAAGGTATTAGTCATCATTTTTAAAGCGCTCCATGGCTCGGGACCTAGCTATCTGCGGGATCGGATCCTGCCTCATACATCCTCACGCCCGATTCGCTCCCACAGAGAGGGACTTCTCCGGGTGCCGTCCACTAGACTTTGTCAGCGGGCGACGCCCAGGGGAAGGGCTCTCTCTGTGGCGGGCCCGGCCCTCTGAAACGACCTTCCCCCCGACATTAGAACGACCACGGACTTCCGCTCCTTCCGTCTAAAACTAAAAACACATCTTTTCTGCTTGGCCGGCCTAGGGTAGTCTCTCTCTATGGGGTTTTAGTTGTTTTAACTGGGAATTTTAGTATGTTAATGGGGTATTTTAGCACAGGTATATGTTTAATTTGTTTTTAATGTGTTTGTATATTTATTGTTTTAGTTTTCCCTGTGCACCGCTCCGAGTCCCTATGGGGAGAGGGAGCGGTCAACAAATAATAATAATAATAATAATAATAATAATAATAATAATAATAATAATAATAATAATAATAATAATAATAATAATAATAATAATAATAATAATAATTATTATTATTATTATTATTATTATTATTATTATTATTATTATTATTATTATTATTATTATTATTATTATTATTATTATTATTATTATTATTATTATGTTTCCCTGGATGAGTAATGGAGAAACGTGTTTTTAGACTCACTCTTAATAGCCCCCACCCTCCTCAGTAACCCACAGCAGATGTCCGCACTTAAGAGATTAAGAGATAGCTAGGCCTATTCATAGAATACCTATTCCTAGTAACTGTGAGAGGGATCTTGGAATCCTAGCGGACAACCATTTAAATAGGAGCCAGCCGTGTGCAGCAGCTGCCAAAAAAGCCAACACAGTTCTAGGCTGCATCAACAGAGGGAGAGAATCAAGATCACGGGAAGTGTTAATACCACTTTATAAGGCCCTGGGAAGGCCACACTTGGAATATCTGCATCCAGTTTTGGTCACCACAATATAAAAAAGACGTAGAGACTCTGGAAAGAGTGCAGTGAAGAGCAACAAAAATGTCTAGGGGACTGGAGTCCAAAACAGATGAAGAACGGTTGCAGGAACTGGGTAGGTCTAGTTTAATGAAGAGAAGGACCAGGGGAGACAGGATAGCAGCCTTTCAATATCTCAGGGGCTGCCCCGAAGAAGAGGCACCTGAGGGTAGAACCAGAAGCAATGGGTGGAAATTAATGAAGGAGAGAAGCAACTTAGAACTGAGGAGAAATTTCCTGACAGTCAGAACAATTCGTCAGTGGAACAGAAGTTGCCTCCAGAAGTTGTGAATGCCCCAACCCTGGAAGTCTTTAAGAAGATGTTGGATAGCCATCTGTCTGAAGTGGTATAGGGTTTCCTGCCTAGGCAGGGGGTTGGGCTAGAAGACCTCCAAGGTCCCTTCCAACTCTGCTATTGTATTGTATTGTATTGCCCTCACCCAGGATCCAACAAAGGTAGCAACTGGTTCTCTGCCTGGTTGCTAGGTGGGTGTGGCCATGGTGGGCATGGCATACTTGGCCTCCTGCACCATGGTGCATGGGAGTGGCTCCCTAGGTTCCGGAGGCATCTGCGAGCCTCCGGGAGGGTGAAAATACCCTCTCCCGGCCTCCAGAGGCCAAAACAGCCCATTTCTGGACTTCTGGAACTTCCGTGAGGCCCATTTTTTGCCCTCCCCAGGCTCCATGTGGACCCTCCACATACCTGGAATCCAAAATGGGCCACATGGAGACTCCTGGGAGTGGGGGAGCATGGTGGGCGCGGCCAGCCAGTCCTTTCAACTACCAGTTCGGCGAACCTAATGTAAAATTAGCATCTACAGTAGTTCTCCCGAACCGTTCCGAACTGACTGAATCCCATCCCTGCTGAGCAGTATTACAGCTATGATTTTATTTATTCTTTATTTTATTTCCACCTGGATGTTGCCCAAGATCCGGCTAACTCATTTAAAAAGTTTATAAATATCTGTCAGTTTGTGTGAACCGCCGTCCCCTTCTCTTTGCTTCCTGTTGGTGCAAAAATATTGACATGGACCCTGGTATGTAGATTATAGACAATATTCAATCAGGCGCAGTCTGCTTTTGGAAAAGGTCACCCAGCCTCTGATAATATTAGATTATTAACAGACATTCTGGATGCGCATTCAGAGACAAATTGAGAACAGCGACGGCGGTCGCACAGGAAGGGGAATTAACCGTGGTTATGATCTGTCAGAAATGGTTGGAAATAGAAGTTTGGAGAAATGTAGCTTTTCTTCTTCCTTTTTATTAATTGGATCAATAGGAGGCCCCCTAATCCTTCTGCAGGGTAATTAGTGACGGAAATTCTCTCTTCATTTATCAATAGGTCTCTGGGAGATAATGAATTTTTTTTTTGTTCAATTCCTCTTATTTTTAATTTGATATTGAACCACAGCCCAGCTTGATTGGGAAGATGGAAGGCATTTGAGATCTAACAATGTCTGGAAATGATTGTTAACTGTTATTAGATGGTGATTCTATCTTACGGGTAGCTGCTTTTTTCCCCACGCAAAGATTTATTAATACTATGCTATCCCTTGCATATCCTGTTGGGGAATATCTCCGTTGGGAGACAGAAAAGTTGTGCAGCGGAAATGTGCAGCTAGAGAAACATTGCTAGTAAACCACACAAATAGTATCTCAGACACTGTTAGGAAAAAAAAAACCAATTAGCTTTACTGGTGTTGTAAAACTAAACTACTGCTTCACAAGCAGTGATAGTAAAGTGAGTCAAACAATGTCCTTAACAAACTAACAATTGCTTACAGTCAGCAAACCACAATTCTTCCTTCTTCCTTCTTCAAACACAGTCAGTCATGGCACATGAGCAGATAGCAAATCAGCAGAGATATCAGCAAAGAGAAAACAATCCGGCAGATAGAGAGGGTTTGCTTTCTGCTGACTTCCTCTTATAGTGGAGATAATTACAGTCTCTAATTGCATTCTAACAGTCTTAAAGCCACAATGACCATTTGTCATCATGGCATTATATATTGACTACCCAACTCTAGGAGTCTACTCCTAACACTATGCAATCCCTTGGCAACTACTAGGTTATTCGTTTACAAGGAGTCCTCGACTTATGGCCACAGTTGAGCCCAAAAGTTTCAGTTGCTAAGCAAGACAGTTGTTAAGTGAGTTATGCCCCTTTTTACAACGTTGTCACAGTTAAGTGTATCCCTGCAGTTGCTACGTTAGTAACGCAGTTGTTGAGGGAATCTGGCTTCCCCATTGACTTTGCTCTTCGGAAGGCCTCAAATTTCACATGCTCCACACTTACAACTGCTGCAGCATCCCCGTGGTCACGTGATCAAAACTTGGACGCTTGGCAATTGACTCATAGTTATGACTGCTGCCGTGTCCCAAGAGCATGTGATTCCCCTTTGCGACCGTCCGACAAGCAGAGTCAAGGGGGAAGCCAGATTCACTTAGCAATGATGTGATTCACTTAACAACTGCAGTGATTTACTTAACAACTGCGACGAGAAAGGTCGTTAAGTGGGGGCGAAATTTATTTAACAAATGCTTCACTGAGGAACAGAAAGTTTGGGCTGAGTCATGGTCATCTGTCGAGGGCGACTTGCATTGGAAGCCACCCACAGTTATCGTAGAATTGAATAGCAGAGTTGGAAGGGGCCGTGGAGGCCTTCTAGTCCAACCCACTGCCTAGGCAGGAACCTTATACCGTTTCAGACAAATGGCTATCCAAAATTTTCTTAAAGATTTCCGGTGTTGGGGCATTCACAACTTCTGGAGGCAAGCTTGATGTTTTTATTATTGTTTTTTTATCATTGCCTGTTCACCGCCCTGAGTCCTGTAAGGGAGAAAGGGCGGTATACAAATTCGAATGCAATTACAATTACAAAAAAGCTGTTCCACTGATCAATTGTTCTCACTGTCAGGAAATTTCTCCTCAGTTCTAAGTTGCTTCTCTCCTTGATTAGTTTCCACCCATTGCTTCTTGTCCTGCCCTCAGGTGCTTTGGAGAATAGCTTGACTTCCTCTTCTTTGGGGCATCCCCTGAGATCTTGGAAGACTGCTATCACGTCTCCCCTGGTCCTTCTTTTCATCAAACTCTAATATCTGAGGTCTTTGCCTCTGGTCTCCAAAGTATTATATTTTTTTGTTTCTTTGTTCCAAACTGAAATCCAGTTGTTCTTCATTGAACACGGGACAATTGGCTCCATTTGTGGTCCAAGGTACTCTCGCCAATTTTCTCTAGCACCACAATTCAAAGGCCACAATTTTCATCCCTCCCCTTTCTATCGGAAGGCTGCTATCATGTCTCCCCTGGTCCTTCTCTTCATTAAACTACCAGGGGTCTGCAAAGTCGGCTCTTTTAAGACTGGTAGACTTCAACTCCCAGAATTCCCCAGCCAGCCTGGCTGGCTGGGGAATTCTGGGAGTTGAAGTCCACCAGTCTTAAAAGAGCCGACTTTGCAGACCCCTGAACTAGACCTACCCAGTTCCTGTAACCGTTCTTCAGATGTTTCAGCCTCCAGTCCCCTAATCCTCTTGGTTGCTCTTCTCTGCACTCTTTCTAGAGTCTCCACATCTTTTTTACATCGTGGCGACCAACACTGTGGTAATAAGGGCAGCCAATAAATTTGAAAAATGAAATGCAATAAATAAACAACCAATGAATAAAACCACAGTAGTTTCCTAATAAAAGAAATCAGGGGTTTGCATTCTACCATTTCTAACCACTCTTGTAAATTGCTTGTTAGTTGCTTTTCAGGTATTAAGAAGTTTAGATTGAACATGTTTTTTCCTTCACAGCACCAGGTGAGTCTCCTTCAAACCTTAATGAAAGACCTTTAAAATATAAATTGAAGGAGTGAAAAAGCCCAGGTTTTGGAATAAACGGCAAAGGATAATTAAAGCATTAAAGGGAACGTTAAAAATAGACCAAGGGTCCAGATGCACTCAAAATAAGATTTCGAAATTAATTATAAGAATCCTTCCTGTGGGAAAATGCTGTCGTTTGGAATTCTTAATTTTTTTTTTACATTTTTATTTTTTAAAAGTTTCTATTAGCTTTATCTTTTTAATTGCAATAGCCAATGGAATTACTATTTTTTTTAAAAAAAGGAATAAGGCTGGTGTGGTTTTTATGGCTCTAATGTTTCCATGGAAATTTGCAAAAACCCAGGCTCTGTGCCTGTTGATAAAATACTTTCTAATATATGGAACTAATTATTCCTTTGAAAAGCCTCTTTCTTCATTGGTGGGTGTAAATACATCATGTTTAAAAGAAAGCTCACATCCAAATGGATATAAACAGATGATTAAACATCTCACGGAGTTAAAGCGAAACATAAATGTTGAAAAATGACATTTTTTATTCCAGACTGACATGTGTTTAATGTGTTTCAGGGGTGGGATTACTGCAAAATCCCCATTCCCTCCCCACTCCAGGGGAAGGATACTGCAAAATCTCCATTCCCTCCCCACTCCAGGGGAAGGATTCTGCAAAATCTCCATTCCCTCCCCACTCCAGGGGAAGGATACTGCAAAATCCCCATTCCCTCCCCACTCCAGGGGAAGGATACTGCAAAATCCCCATTCCCTCCCCACTCCAGGGGAAGGATACTGCAAAATCCCCATTCCCTCCCCACTCCAGGGGAAGGATACTGCAAAATCTCCATTCCCTCCCCACTCCAGGGGAAGGATATTGCAAAATTGCCATTCCCTCCAGATCAACTGGGACTCCGGAGACAGAGAATAGATAGACCTCTGGCTGCGGGGGCAGCCAGAGGTGATATTTTCTGGTTCTCCGAACTACTCAGAATATCCACTACCGGTTCTCCAGAACTGGTCAGAACCTACTGAATTTCACCTCTGATATGTTTGTGTTTGTTAAGTGAACCACTGCAATTGTTAAGTTAGTAGCTAAGGTGGCATAGTGGTTAAAATGCAGTATTGCAGGCTAACTCTGCCCACTGCCAGCAGTTCGATCCTAACCGGCTCAAGGTTGACTTATCCTTTCATCCTTCCAAGGAGGGTAAAATGAGCATCCAGATTTTTCAGGGCAATATACTAACACTTGTAAACCACTTAGAGATGGCTGAAAGGCACTGTGAAGTCGTATATAAGTCTTAGTGCTAAATGCTCTTGATAGTAACTTGATTGTTAAGTGAATCTGACTTCCCCTGCCCGAAGGTCACAAAGGGGGAATGTCGTGACCCCGGGATCCTACAGCCATTATAAATATAAAGCAATTGTCAAACATCCCAAGGTTTATCATCGGTCTGTGCAACGGTCGTAAGTGTGGAAAATGGCCATAAATCACTTTCTTTGGTGCCATTTTAACTTTGAACTGTCACTAAACAAATGGTTCTAAATCAAAGATTACATATAATATCAATTATTTACTTATACCACATAATAACTACTTAGCCAATGTTATAATAGTAGCCCACTCAATCATCTTTTTTTAAACATTTTTTTCCCACCCAAGCACAAAGTCCAGGAGTGGTTTCCACGTAGAAATAAAAGTAATTGCATTCTTTCCTTTAATCAAAGCCATAAATTTAGCCATTTCTGCTAACTCTGTCAATTTTTGCAGCCATTCATCCACTGTGGGAATCAAAGCATCCTTCCATTTTTATGCGTAGAGCATTCTTGCTGCTGTCACAAGTTGTGACATCTTCCAAGATGCACCTCAGTGGCTCGGTATACATGGCAACGTGTTCCTTTTTTCGGCTGTCTAGACCCTTGGTACATTATAAAAGAACCGTCCTTTGTTTTTCGGGTTTATAAAGCCATATATGATTCTGGGGCTAACCAGTATGAGAAGTTGGAAGAGCAGAAAATCAATGCTCTCCCAGGGTAAGCTCACGATGTGTCAGAACCTGCTCTCTTGTTTGATATATGCCTTCAAATTCTAAAAGAATATTTGTGGGATCGATAAAATTCTGCCTGTCTAATAATACTTGCACTCATTGTTGGAACCAGTGAGGGGAAACGGTTGAAGAAAGAGAAAGAAAATGAAAAAGAAAGAAAGGAAAAAAGAAAGAAAGAGCATGAGGGAGGGAAGAAGGAGGGAGGGAGGAAGAGAGGGAGGGAGGAAGGAGAGAAAGAGGGAGGAAATGGGGAAGGAAGGAAAAATGGAGGAATGAGTGGGAGGGAGAGGAGAAGGAAGGAAGGAAGGAAGGAAGGAAGAAGGGGAAGAAGGGAGGGCAGAAGGAAGAAAGGATGGAAGGACAGAAGGAAGGAGAGAAGGAAGGAAGGAAAGAGGAAGGAAGGAAGGAAAGAGGAAGGAAGGAAGGAAAGGAAGGAAAGGATGGAAGGAAAAAAGGAGGGGAAGGAGGGAGGGCAGAAGGAAGAAAAGGATAGAAGGACGGAAGGAAGGAAGGAGAGAGGGAGGGGGGGAGGAAGGAAAGAAGGAAAGGATGAAAGGAAGGAAGCAAGAGGGAGCAAGAAGGAAGGCAGAGCGTGGGCTATGTGGGCTATTAAGAAAGACTGGGGCCTGCTTTCTGCCTCCAAAAACACGTTTCTCCATTTCTCCTTTAGGGAAATGCACTATTCTGCCTTTTTAAAAAATATATATATTTCTCAAAATAGTTCTTTCTTCTTGGTGTGTGTGTGTCTTCCCACAGTATGCATGCATGCATGTCTGTAATAGACACCCCTATGCAGTCAGGCAGAATCTTACTTGGCACTTTAAAAAGCAATTTTATCCCATGGATGTGACTGCCATCGCATTTCTCCCAATACCTCTGCATGTAACCAAATAAAAAAAGAAAGAAAAGATTTGCATAACACAACTTCACTTGATCACCCGAGAGAGAACTGACGATGTACATAATAATAATAATAATAATAATAATAATAATAATAATAATAATAATAACAACAACAACAACAACAACAACAACAACAACAACAACAACAACCCCTCTGAGGAGCTTTACCTTGTCTTCATGGAGGGGCTTGCATGCTCTAGTGATACTAGGGGCTATGCTGAACAGGTGCAACCATATCAGGCAGGTCTTAGATGAAGGGCCAGGCAAAATTTGCTCCACAACCCATTCAAACATGGTGAATACGAAAAAAGTGAAATTTATGCCGGCTGAACCGTCGCCCGGATTAACAAGGGTTCTGCGCAAAATGAGCTACAGGGCTCAGCTCCCTCTGCTAGGCAACGAGGGCATGGAGCTGACAAGCTACTGGAAGAAAATCTGGAATAGGGAAGAAAACATCTCTATTATGGAAGCTTACTATCAATCTGAGCCAGCAAAACGTGGATTTCAAAAACGAATGCATCAGATTTGGAAGGTGAACCACACGGACAGTGATATCAGTGAACAAAGGCTAATGGACCAACGATGTGTAATTCTAAGCCACACATTTTTCACTACAGCTGAATTAATAGGAATCGAAGAGAAGGCAACGAATGGTCTGAGTATACCAACAAAGAAGAGTAACATCAAGAATGATTTGCAGACTCAAAAGCAAACTGAGGAAGAAAGGGAGGAAGAGGCCGCTGAAGTGTATGAAGATAAAGAACAAGGAAGCACCGAAGAACAAACACCAACAGATAGTGCTCAATTAGCTGAGAAAATAAAGCATCAAATGGCAGATGCTGAAAGAACACGTTTGACAAAGCTGAACCAATATCCTAACAGGCAGTCAAGAAAAGTGAAGAACTGGAGTGCACCTGGACCAGATGAGTTACATGGCTTCTGGTTAAAGGCACTTACAAGTGTGCACAAAAGATTGGCAGCCCAAATGAACCAGATCTTAAAAACACCTGAAAATGATGAATGGATGACAATTGGAAGGACATTTTTGATCTAAAAAGATAAAGAAAAAGGAAAGGACCCTGGAAACTATAGGCCAATCACATGTTTGCCAACAATATACAAGCTCCTTACTGGTATCAGTAAGTTTATGGATACTTGGAAATAAATAACTTAATTCCTGTGGAACAGAAAGGATGCTGCAAAAATTCAAGAGGAACAAAGGACCAACTGCTGATTGACAAGCTAATCCTAAAGAATTCAAAGAAAAGACGAACCAATCTGTTCATGGCTTGGATGGACTATAAGAAAGCATTTGATTCAGTTCCCCATAGCTGGATCAAGAAGGCAAAGGCAGATTTTCCCCCCCCTTGTGCTAATCAGGCTAAACTGAAACTGAAACAGGCTGTTTGCTGCAAGGAAGCAAATTGCTGGGAGGCAAAGGCAGATTTTTTCCCCCTTGTGCTAATCAGGCTAAACTGAAACTAAAACTGAAACAGGCTGTTTGCTGCAAGGAAGCAAATTGCTGGGAGGCAAAGGCAGATTTTTCCCCCCTTGTGCTAATCAGGCTAAACTGAAACTAAAACTGAAACAGGCTGTTTGCTGCAAGGAAGCAAATTGCTGGGAGGCAAAGGCAGATTTTTCCCCCCTTGTGCTAATCAGGCTAAACTGAAACTAAAACTGAAACAGGCTGTTTGCTGCAAGGAAGCAAATTGCTGGGAGGCAAAGACAGATTTTTCTCCCCTTGTGCTAATCAGGCTAAACTGAAACTAAAACTGAAACAGGCTGTTTGCTGCAAGGAAGCAAATTGCTGGGAGGCAAAGGCAGATTTTTTTCACCCTTGTGCTAATCAGGCTAAACTGAAACTGAAACAGGCTGTTTGCTGCAAGGAAGCAAATTGCTGGGAGGCAAAGACAGATTTTTCTCCCCTTGTGCTAATCAGGCTAAACTGAAACTAAAACTGAAACAGGCTGTTTGCTGCAAGGAAGCAAATTGCTGGGAGGCAAAGGCAGATTTTTTCCCCCTTGTGCTAATCAGGCTAAACTGAAACTAAAACTGAAACAGGCTGTTTGCTGCAAGGAAGCAAATTGCTGGGAGGCAAAGACAGATTTTTCTCCCCTTGTGCTAATCAGGCTAAACTGAAACTAAAACTGAAACAGGCTGTTTGCTGCAAGGAAGCAAATTGCTGGGAGGCAAAGGCAGATTTTTTTCACCCTTGTGCTAATCAGGCTAAACTGAAACTGAAACAGGCTGTTTGCTGCAAGGAAGCAAATTGCTGGGAGGCAAAGGCAGATTTTTTCCACCCTTGTGCTAATCAGGCTAAACTGAAACTGAAACAGGCTGTTTGCTGCAAGGAAGCAAATTGCTGGGAGGCAGATTTTCCCCCCTTGTTTTCCTGGCCAAATGCTAGGTATGTTTTATACTTCGGAGTGTCTTATACTCTTAAAAAAGGGTGGTATATACTGTACGATTCCAGAATCTGGGGAGAAACATATACCACTGTCTCATTTCTCTTCCCAGCCCAGTTCTGGAAAAAAACAACAACCCAGACTTTCCCCCAAAACAGATTTAAAATACTTATATTCATACCTACATTTGGAGAACGCCACGTTCTGCAAATTGTGTTCATCCAGCCAAAGCAACACAAAAATTTATGCCCTCAGCCGGTCTCTCATGAAAAGAACTACAGGCATTTTTACTAGAGTTGGCATTTAATGAAGCCGGGGTTTTAAAACGGGGAGTTGTTTAATAGTAAAACAGACGTGGTGCCACCTCACTGCTTTGTTGTGGTTTGTATTCATTTTGTGAGCATCTAGAATATGATTATTCCCTAGAGTTTGCTCTACAGGAGGAACCATTGTTTTAACCCATCTTTGGAATAATAACATATTCGATTTAATACTGGAATGCTGAAAAAGAAGACTTGAGAAACGATGGCATAAATTAAAACAGGTCCTTCTGCCAGCAGCTGGCATGGCTCAAACGGGAAGGAACAGCATGAGGTAATTAAGTCCAAGGGACAATGAGATTCAGAGTTTGCTTCTCTGGAGAAAAACAGAAGACTGTTTAATGAAAAGAAGGACCAGGGGAGACATGAGAGCGGTCTTCCAATATCTCAGGGGCTGCCACAAAGAAGAGGGAGTCAAACTATTCTCTAAAGCACCTGAGGGCAGAACAAGAAGCAACGGATGGAAACTTATCAAGGAGACAACCAACTTAGAACTGAGGAGAAACTTCCTGACAGTTAGAACAATTAATCAGTGGAACTGCTTGCCTCCAGAAGTTGTGAATGCCCCAACACTGGAAGTCTTTAAGAAAATGTTGGATAGCCATTTGTCTGAAGTGGTGGAGGCCAGAGATTAATAAACACCGTACATTCTTGTAGGTGGTTAAATAACCTGAAATGTTTCACTTCAATGGGGAAAATGTGACCATCCTAGACCAGTCCAAAAACGCCAGGGTATTACTAGAAGCCTGGCACTCTGACGAATCAGCCATCGATAGACACAAAGTGTCAGGCGTGCCTCCATCAATAACTCCTATCTTTTCCAGCAGGCCGGCCTGGCCTAACCTTCCATACCTAGCCTTTAGTTTTTAGTAGAGAAATTATTTAATTGGGTTTTAGGTACAGTTTTAAAGGGGTATATTTTAGCACAGGTTGTTAGTATTTAATATAGTTTTAATTATTTATTATTGTTATATGTATATGTTTTTTTAAATTTCCTGTGCACCGCCCCGAGTCCCTTCAGGGAGAGGGGGTGGTTAATAAGTCTAATTAATAAATAATAATAATAATTAATAATAATGTAACTCAGTACCCGAAATACACAATAGCCATCATCTAAGGATCAGCATCTAACTGCGATTCCAGCTCCCTCTTATGGCCGATTGACGAAACAGCAGCCAATCACATTCTACTGCAGTAGTTAAAGTGACAGATACGGTATTGCAATCATGGCTTATATATCGCCAAACCTACATTCGGATTACATTCCTAGCAACGACCCTCAATGAAATCGAGTTTCCCACCTCTGCTCTAAGGCCACCCCCACCCACACAGACAGGCAAGGTACCAGAATTACAAACTGACAGCAAACCCACGTAACACCACTCCTGCGTGAGCTGCACTGGCTACCTGTGGCCTTTCGGGTGCGCTTCAAGGTGTTGATTACCATCTTTAAAGCGCTCCATGGCACGGGACCTAGTTACTTGCGGGATCGCATTCTGCCTCATACATCCCTGCGGCCGATTCGCTCCCACAGAGAGGGACTTCTCCGGGTGCCGTCCACTAGGCAATGCCAGCGGGCGACGCCCAGGGGAAGGGCCTTCTCTGTGGTGGGCCCGACCCTCTGGAACGACCTACCCCCCCCGAACATAGAACAACCACGGACCTCCGCTCCTTCCGCCAAAAGTTAAAAACTTACTTCTTTCATCAGGCCGGACTGGCCTAATCTATCCTATCCTAGGCTGTAGTATAAAGTTAAATTGTTTTAATAGGGATTGTAGGGAAATAGTGTTAAGGGTTTTAAGGGTTTTAAGATTTTAAAATTTTAGCGCAGGGTAATTATTTAATTCGATTTTAAAGATTGTACTGTTGTATTTATAATATGCTTTTAATGTCCTGTGCAACTGCCCCGAGTCCCTCCGGGGAGAGGGTGCGGTCTATAAATCAAATAAATAAATAAATAAATAAAATAAACATCACTCTTTACTAGCACTGATGATGTTACCTAGTTGGGTCGTGAAACGTCGGCAGAGAAAACAAGCAAGCTCAGAGAGCACCAAGGAGTCCTCGCTCATATTTACATTTTTTTTTTAGCTTAGGGTTTTTAATTGCAATTTTTTTTAAAAAAAACCCTTCATTAAATATTAACTGCCTCAGGTCCTCCCCCTAGCAGAAGGGTGAGATATAAATCAAAGAAATAATGTATTCATCTAAGATATGCTTATTTCCTCTCATCTTTTTTTTTTTTAAGTTGGCATTGTTTTTCTAGTTTCGTTTCTTTCTCTTTTTTTTAATACAATGCACTTGAGACAGTCTTCACATTAATTATATATTAGCACATATATTTTCCCCAAAGGGCCTATTTCGGTTAGGAATTGATTGTTAGGAAACAATATGGCAAAATTTGGGGGTGGGGCAAGAAGCATTTTAAAGAAGAAATTGTACTTTAATTCATATATTGATCTGGCGGTTCAGAATGAAATGCGTTTGCATGACAATATAAAATAATTGCATTTCCATTCTTCTGCTTCCCTTCCCACATTTTCCATCAAGGCACATCGGCGTACTCCCCCATAAATCTAGACATACATAATTATCTTGAATTTAGATTCTTTTCCTTCCCCCTTTCTCATTCATACAATATACCTGCCCCATACATCCTCACGGCCGATTCGCTCCCACAGAGAGGGACTTCTCCAGGTGCCGTCCACTAGACTTTGTCAGCGGGCGATGCCCAGGGGAAGGGCCTTCTCTGTGGCGGGTCCAGCCCTCTGGAACGACCTTCCCCCCGATATTAGAACAACCACAGACCTCCGCTCCTTCCGTCAAAAATTGAAAACACACTTTTTCTGCTTGGCCGGCCTAGGTTAGTCTCTACCATTAGGGTGTTTAGGGAATGTTAGTTTTAATGTGGGATTTTAGTGCAGGGACAACTAAATTTAATTCATTTTTATTTATTGTATTTATTCTTGTGTGTATTTTATAGTGTTTTAATTTTCCCTGTGCACCGCTCCGAGTCCTCTTGGGGAGAGGACGCGGTATCTAAAATAAATAATAATTATTATTATTATTATACCAGACTGTAAGCTTCCTGAGATCAAAGCTGTCACTTTGCTCTTTATGAAGGAGAAGCAAATTCATGTAGATAGAAACTAAATAGTTGGTAATAAGGAATAAGAGTCTTCCCAATGCCATTTTTATCTCCTTTGCCTTGAAGAGTTTCAAAGCTACTGTCCTTCGTATTTTTCCACGCATGACCAGCGGCATAAAAAGATATTTGAGGCACTGGATGTCGCTTTAGTGAGAAAGCAAACAATACAGAAGAGGAATCCTGGGAAAAATAAAGGCAGGCGTTTACAAGCCGGGCTTCATTGCTGAGAGAACGTGAATTTTATGCAGAATATTTGCTATTCCTTTGAAATGGGCTTTTCTTAGCAAGAAGAAATGATTGGCCCAGCAAACTGCATTATCTTTGTGTTGTGGCCCACCAGTGAAGCTGGCGGCAGATTCGGACAGTGAGGAGGGTTGGGGAGGAACCTGGGCCAGTCCTGGAGTCTGGGGAAGGCTCTGACGAGGGCTCTGCGTCGGAGGCAGAGAGGGGGCCAGGGCCGTCTGATACTTATCAAGCTGCCTTCAAAGTCGGAGATTCGCGGGGCAGAAGAACAGCTGGAGCCTGTTCCCAGTATGCGCATGAGCAGAGTTGCCAGATGAAGGGAACAACTAAGGAACAAGGGTCGACTCGGGAGTAAAGGCACAGGTGGACAGTGAATGACACCCCCCCCCCCGAGGTAATAAAAGAGAAGTGAAAGGGGAGTGGAGTTTGCAGGAGACAATTACCGTATTTTTCAGACTATAAGACGCACCAGAGTATAAGACGCACCAAGATTTTGAAGAGGTAAATTTAAAAAAAAAGTTTTGACACTCTGCAGGCCACCCAAACCCTCTACAGGTCCCGTTTTTTGTGAACAAACAGGGCATGCAGTGAGTTTGAGAGGCCTACAAAGTGCTCCTGGGGCCTGGAGGGGGAGCCAAAAAACGGCAAAATGCTCATTTCTGCCCTCACCACCCCCAGGAGCACTTTGCAGGCCTCTTAAACCCTCTGTGTGTCCATTTTTGCAAAAACCGAGATGCGCAGGGGTGGGATTTCGGGAGGCCAAAAATGCTGTATTCAGTGTATAAGACGCACCCAGATTTCCACCCTCTTTTTGGGGGGGGGGGCAGGTGCGTCTTATACTCCGAAAAATACGGTAGTTCCATTCATGAGGGTGAAGAGCTGTTCCTGACTTCTTGCCAAGTAATTGCTGCTACAGCGTGGCGTTTAGAAGATATCGGCCTGGCAGCTCTCCAAGCCTGATCAAGGTCTGTAGTTGTAAAATCTTTTGAAAGACTGCTGGCTGGGACTTTGCTGGAGAGGAATTCCCTTTAACCTAAATAAAACGGGTTTCATCGGGACGAGGAAATCGGCTTTGTGCTTTTGGGAAGCTCGGGTCAGAACACTTTGCAAGTATGTTTGTAGATGAATGAACAGATATTTCAATAGTTTTGTGGGTGACACAATGTTTCTGGGCTGAGAGAGAGAATGACTGGCCCAGAGTCACCCAGGTGGCTTTCATGCCTCAAGTCGGGCTAGAACTCATCGTCTCCTGGTGCTTGGCCTAAAGTCAACCAATCGGCTCTCATGCCTAAGGTGTAAGACTAGAACCTATCGTCTCCTGGTGCTTGGCCCGAAGTCATCCAATTGGCTCTCATGCCTAAGGTAATACAATACAATAGCAGAGTTGGAAGGGACCTTGTAGGTCTTCTAGTCCAACCCCCTGCGTGGGCAGGAACCTTATACCATTTCAGACAAATGGCTATCTAACATCTTTTTAAAGACTTCCAGGGTTGGGGCATTCACAACTTCTGGAGGCAACTTCTGTTCCAGAGGTTAATTGTTCTAACTGTCAGGAAATTTCTCCTCAGTTCTAAGTTGCTTCTCTCCTTGATTAGTTTCCACCCATTGCTTCTTGTCCTGCCCCCAGGTGCCTTGGAGAATAGTTTGACTCCCTCTTCTTTGTGGCACCCTCTGAGATATCGGAACACTGCTATCATGTCTCCCCTGGTCCTTCTCTTCATCAAACTAGACATACCCAGCTCCTGCAACCGTTCTTCATATGTCTTAGTCTCCAGTCCTCTAATCATCTTGGTTGCTCTTCTCTGCACTCTTTCCAGAGTCTCCATGTCTTTTCTACATCATGGCGACCAAAACTGTATGCAGTATTCCAAGTGTGGTCTTACCAAGGCACTATACAGTGGCATTAACACTTCACGTGATCTAGGTGTAAGACTAGAACCCATCGTCTCCTGGTGCTTGGCCCAAAGTCATCCAATCGGCTCTCATGCCTAAGGCGTAGGACTGGTGTTCACCATCTCCTGTTGAGTGGGCCCAAAGTCACTCGGCTGGCTGTGGTTGGACTTGAACTCAGGGCTCTTACTTTCTAGCCTGGTGCCTTAATCACTACATTATACAGAAACTGACTCTCTGTATAAAAGTAACAGTAAAAGTTTCTCCTTCCGGTTGTTTCCGACTCTCGGAACGGTGCTTATCTCAGTTTCTTAGCTGAGGGAGCCAGCATTGTCCGAAGATACTTCTGTGGTCATGTGGCCAGCATGACGATGTTCTGACCCAGCTCCCCAAACACGACAAATCCTCTGAAGAGAACTCAAAGATTCCTTGATTAGGACCGACGGCAGCCCCGGCAAAAAGTTTCTCTCTCAATGCAGGCTAAAAAGTCTGTCCGGCAGGGAGATGAATAATTATCTGCCACATCTATTCATCTCTGCCCCCTGCCTTTTATCCCAGAGCTATGGTGGGGCTTTGCTAGCAGCGGTGGCTCTTCCGTCCCAAGGACCGGCCCATAGATTTCCACTGCTCTCCTCTCCTCTTCCACATCTATTCATCTCCGCCCCCTGCCTTTTATCCCCAGAGCTAGGGTGGGGCTTTATCCCCTATGTCTTCTGCCCACCTATTCATCTCTGCCCCCTGCCTTTTATCCCCAGAGCTAGGGTGGGGCTTTGCTAGCAGCAGTGGCTCTTCTGTCCCAATCATAGATTTCCACTGCTCTCCTCTCCTCTGCCACATCTATTCATCTCTGCCCCCTGCCTTTTATCCCCAGAGCTAGGGTGGGGCTTTGCTAGCAGCGGTGGCTCTTCCGTCCCAAGGACGGGTCCATAGATTTCCACTGCTCTCCTCTCCTCTTCCACATCTATTCATCTCCGCCCCCTGCCTTTTATCCCCAGAGCTAGGGTGGGGCTTTATCCCCTATGTCTTCTGCCCACCTATTCATCTCTGCCCCCTGCCTTTTATCCCCAGAGCTAGGGTGGGGCTTTGCTAGCAGCGGTGGCTCTTCCGTCCCAAGGACCGGCCCATAGATTTCCATTGCTCTCCTCTCCCCTGTCTTCTGCACACCTATTCATCTCTGCCCCCTGCCTTTTATCCCAGAGCTAGGGTGGGGCTTTGCTAGCAGCAGTGGCTCTTCCGTCCCAAGGACCGGCCCATAGATTTCCATTGCTCTCCTCTGCCTTCTGGGTAGCCACGCGTCAGGCACTGGACCCTCCTCTTCCTCATCAACCACCCCCAGACCTGGGGACTGTTGACTCTCCTTCTGAGGGCTGACGGACAGCCCAGTCTCTCTCTCTCCCTCTCTCTCTCTCTCTCTCTCTCTCCCCCCCCTCTCTCTCTCTCAGCTCCATTCCTTCTTCCCTTCTTTCAGGTTGTCTTGATGCTGACCCACACTGCCATGCCTCCTCTTCCTCCTGTGATCCAGCTGCTGGAGGGGGGTTGCAGCCGACTAGCCACAACAGACTGTATATGCTGAGGCGCAAGGGATGCTGTTCCCTTCCCACTGAAGGGGTATCTCTTTATCTACATGCCTTTGCGTCAGGGGTTTGCATCAGGGGTGCATTGCGCCTGGGATTACTGCTGGTTCGGTGCACACAGAAATGTGTGTGTGTGTGTGTGTGGCATTTGCACAAAAATAGCTTGGAAAGCTGCCAGGTCGATACCTGCAAAAAGGTGACCAGGAGTCTCCGAGAGTCACGAACCAATTCAGAGAACTCATTGTCTCCTGCAAACTCCACTCCCCTTTCCCTCCTCTTTTATTTCCTCTGGGAGGGGCCGTTCATCATGCACATGTGGCCTTACTCCCAAGTCGAC
This sequence comes from Rhabdophis nuchalis, assembly GCA_039707465.1. Classification (NCBI taxonomy): domain Eukaryota; kingdom Metazoa; phylum Chordata; class Lepidosauria; order Squamata; family Natricidae; genus Rhabdophis; species Rhabdophis nuchalis. The sequence continues at coordinate 7,525,358 of CM077648.1, read as the reverse complement.
TGTTCTTTAACTGTTCCCTTCGTCTGGCAACTCTGTGCATGCGCCCACTGGGAACAGGCTCCAGCTGTTCTTCTGCCCCACTGATGTCCGACTCCGAAGGCAGCTGATCACTGCCAGACGGCCTTGGCCCGCTCTCTGCCTCCGACACAGAGCCCTCCTCCGAGCTTTCCCCAGACTTCAGGACTGGCCCATTTTCCTCCCCAACCTCCTCACGGTCCGAATTTGCTTGGCCAGTGGCGGGCCACAACCTAAAGCGAGGATTTCTTTCTGAAACTGACTTAAAGTTCCCTGATGAAGGGAGATTTTGCTGCCAAGGACGGACCATTTGTAAAAGATGAATTTATGGCCCAATTACTGGTAGGAAAGTTGAGAGAGGCAAGAAAGCCAATTAAGAAACATGGAATAAAAGACATTAATAAGGCTTTGGTCTAACAATTCATCAACCGAAAGTCAATTTTATTTCTGCAGCCCAGATCTAAACTGACAGCCGAAGAGTAGCGTGCGCAATTTGGAACATCGTGGTGGGTGGGGAGCCAGATTATCCGTTGCGATGCTCAGGGCATTAAAAATTGTAATTGTGTCCGAAAATATTAAATGCTTGCAAAAGAGAACATAGAATGGCAGAGTTGGAAGGGAGGTCCTTGACTTACGGCCACAGTTGAGCCCCATTTCTCTGTCCTCCAGTGAGACCTTTGTTAAGGGAATGCTGCCCCATTTTACGGCCTTTCTTGCCACCGTTGTTAAGTGAATCACTGCAGTTGATATGTTAGTCACCCGGTCGTTAAGTGAATCGGGCTTCCCCATGGACGTTGCTTGTCAGAAAGGCCGCAAAAAAGAGGATCGCGTGACCCCGGGACACAGCAACGGTCGTAAATATGAATCAGTGGCCAAGCCTCGATATTGTCCATGGGATCAAAATTCAGTCGCTTGGCAACTGGCTCATATTTATAATGGGTGCTAAGTGAATCTGGCTTCCCCGTGGACTTTGCTTGCGTGGCAAGAATAGGTCATAAAATGAGGCACAATTCACTTAACAACTGTCTCAATTAGCAACAGAAATTCTGGGCTCAATTTTGGTCATAATTCGAGGACCCCTTAGTTTCAGGAATTGCTTTGTCTTCTTCCTGAGGCTGCCACCATCTCCAAACTGAACCCACAACCTCAGATTGCTACAAGCAGTCCTCGACTTACGACAGTTCATTTAGTGACTGTTCCACGTTACAATGGCTATGACCTGTGCAGTATCCTGCGATCAAAATTCAGATGCTTGGCAACTGATTCATACTTACGACCATCCCTGTGTCCCGAGGGAGTGGTGTCCCTTTGATCCCCTTTTGCAACCTTCAGACAAGCAAAATCAACAGGGAACCCCGACTCGCTCTACAACCGGGTTACTGCCTTATCAACCGCAGCGATTCACTTAACAACGGGGGCGAGAAAGGTCGTGAAAATGGGAGAAAGCTCATTGGACGACAGAAACGTTGGGCTCATTTGTGGTCCGTACATCGATAGATTGTACAGTTTTAAGCAGAGGTGGGTTCCTCCTGGTCCAGCCCAGTCCACCAGAAGAGGTAGAGAAAATCTGGCATACCGGATAGGACCGGTAGTAATGGTGGCTTGGCTACGCCCCCGAACCTGTTCTCCCATCAGAAGCTTTAAAAAAAAAAAAAGTTATTGTCCCTTTAAAAAGCTTTAAAAAGTAAGAGATAGGGAGAGGGAGAGGAAGAGAGGAGGGAAGGGAGAAAGAAAGAGAAAGAAAACGAAGAAGGAAACTCACTTTTCAGCAGGGATATTTGGCTGTTATTTGGGAGGGGGTTGCTTCCCACAGAGGGAAGGGAGAAAGAAAGAAAGAAAGAAAGAAAGGAAGAAAGGAAGGAAGAAAGAAAGAAAGGAAGAAAGAAAGAAAGAAAGAAGGAAGGAAGGAAGAAAGGAAGGAGAGAGAGAAAGAAAGAAAGAAGAAAGAAAGAAAGAAAGAGAGAGAGAGAGGAAGGAAGGAAGGAAGGAAGAAAGAAAGAAAGAAAGAAAGAAAGAAAGAAAGAAAGAAAGAAAGAAAAACAGCACAGCAATTTACGGCTAGAAGGCTCCTCAGAGGCCATCTAGTCCAACCCCCTGCTGCAGCAGGAAACCATCCATTGTCTGGATTATTTCGGTTGCTAAGCAAGAGCATGGTTGAGTGAGCCTCACTACATTTTGCCCAATCCACGGCATCTCCTGCTGAGTGACATCAAGTTGGCCGCGCCCACCCAGCCACACGACCAGCCACAAAATAAGCCACACACCCCAGAATAGGTAATAAGAACTTTTGAAACCCACCCTTGGGTTTCAAAAGAACCTGGTGAAGGACTCTTAAGGAGGGCAACTTCTGGAGCTTCGTATCCAAGGTTATTTTTGTTGCCTGCAAGCAAAACGTCGAAGCCGTAACTTTAATTGATCCTTCGTGTCCAGCCTTGGCAGACCAAACGGGCCATTTTCATGATAGACTATTCATTTCCGTGCTCCATAAATAACCATCCTGGCCTTCTCCTTCCGCCAGTGCAAGGAGGGACCCACTTGGATGGGAGTTGTCCTTTCAGCCGCTAAATAGACACACTGCACAAAGCCCAAGATCTATGCAGAGGAGCAAGGCTCAGCTGTGGGTCTCCATTTCAATATATTAATAATATATTAATTCCATTTCTATACCGCTCCTATCTCCCCAATGGGACTCAGGGCGGTGCACAGGAAAATTAAAAAGAATACAACAAGCAAACAATAATAAATACAATCATATCGTTAAAATGTAATTAAATTTATTTTTATTTATTTTATTTATTTTATTTTATTACATTTATATCCCGCCCTTCTCCACAGAGGACCCAGGGCGGCGCACAGGAAATTTAAAAAGATATACAAAATAGAAAATGAATAAATAATTTAAAATATATATTAAATAATCCCAATCCTATGCTAAAACCAATTATTTAAAAACCCAATTTAAAACTTTTCTAAAAGTCCCCATGGGAGGTTAGGCTAGGCCGGCTTGATGAAAAAAGTATGTCTTTAGACATTGGCGGAAGAGGCGGAGGTCGGTGATGGTCCGGAGTTCAGGGGGTAGGTCGTTCCAAAGGGCAGGGCCCGCCACAGAGAAGGCTCTTCCCCTGGGTGTCGCCAGTCGGCATTGTCCGGCCGACGGCACCCTGAGAAGGCCCTCTCTGTGGGAGCGTATCGGTCTAAGGGATGTATGGGGCAAATTAAATGTGGCCTGTGCTAAAATGTAGTTAAAACTGTTAAAAATGTTGAAATCCAATAACTAAATCTGTAGTAATTACATCAGGATCTAGGCTAGGCCAGCTAGGTGAAAAAAGTGCGTCTTGAGCAATCGGCGGAAGAGGCGAAGGTCCATGGTGGTATGAAGTTCGGGGGGTAGGTCGTTCCAGAGGGCTGGACCCGCCACAGAGAAGGCCCTTCCCCTGGGGAAGTTCACAACTTCCCGAAGTGAGGGCTTTCGTTTGGATGACATCATTACTGTCGTTTCAGTGAGCAAAAATGTTTTGTGCGTGTGCATTTACACCTAAAAAGGTCTGTGCATATGCACAACGTTAGAAAAGGAGAAAACAATTACATTTTTGCACTGGAGATGGTTTTGCGCATGCGCAGAAAATCAAGATGGCGGCGCTGAGGATAGAATCGGTTTGTGCACGTCAGTGGTGGGTTTCAATTTTTTTTAGAACCTACTCTGTAGGTGTGGCCTATTTTGTGGGCGTGTCTTGGCAGTCATGTGACAGGGTGGGAGTGGCCACCTTTTAAAATGTGGTGAAACTCATTTAACAACGCTCTTGCTTAGCAACCAAAATTTTGGACTCAATTGTGATGATAAATTCTCTTTCTTCTCTTTCTTTCTTCCTTCCTTCCTTTCCTTTCCTTTCCTTCCCTTCCTGTTGGGTCACTGGCAGCGGCGGGCCAGATTTACTTCCAGGTACGCCGGTGGAACCCCCTCTCACCGGTTCTCTAAATTTCACCAACCGACTCTCGTGAGTAGGTGCGAGCCTGCAGAAACCCACCACTGGTGCACGTGTCTGGATGAGTTACTACCTACTCGGACGAGCCAGTCCGAACCGGTAGGAACCCACCTCTGATTGAATCCCATGGCAAACATCACAATCTCTCACGGTATATCGTGTTGGAAGCCCCAACCCGCTTAGAAAAATGTAGTGTTTTGGGAAATATCTCAATAAAAGGCAGACTATTATATTTCCCCAAATTATTATTTTTTATTTTTTAATTATTTTATTTACACTTATATACCGCCCTATCTCCCGAAAGGGCGGTGCACAGAGGAATAAAAAGTAGTAAAAATGATAATAAAAAGTTAAAAATAGATTAAATACTAGATCTGTGCTAAAAACCTATGGTTAAAAGCAGGTAAAAATATTATAAAAATATTATAAAATAATAATAATGAGAAATGGAGAAACGTGGGTGGTTGTTTTTTTTAGAGACAGAAAGCAGACTCAGGGTTCTGACTTAGGCTTCCTGATAAAAGCATAAATCACACGCTTGGTCCCCCCAAACCCTCTTTTTATTTCAACGGCTGGGAATTATGGTCATTCACAGCCCGTAATGAGTCGCAAACAATCTGTGAAAAGTCCGACAGAAGTCTGCCAAAGTCTTTCAGGGTAATGCTGATGAGCGCCCACCTTTATCTCCCTTGAGACGCTTCCAGAGACCGAATGGCCAATTAGTTTTGCAAGGCCAAATGGAACACAGAGTCAAACGGAGCGTCTCAGAGTTTGAACCGACCAGAATGAACAAAGTTGCTTCCCGCAAAGGCTCACGTCCATTTGCTCCTCTTTTATGTCTTATGGGAGGGGCCAATCATCGCCAAGCCTTACTCCCGAGTCGCCCTTTTGGTCTTACTTGTTCTTGCCTTCTGGCAGCTCTGTCCAGGACTGGCCCATGTTCCTCCCTAACCTCCTCACTGTCCGACTCTGCTGCCACATTCAGTCTCCATTGCCCCCAGGAGATATTTTGCATGCATTAAGAAAGACTGGGCCATCCTATCTACAAAACGAAAGACCTTCAGCTCCAGGGTGATGGGATTAAGACATGACTCTTCAGGACATAATAGGATTAACCCACTACCTATTTATCATCTAACATCTATCTACCTTTCTACCTACCTACCAGGGGTGGGTTTCAAATTTTTTAGAACCTACTCTGTAGGGGTGGCCTATTTTGTGGGCGTGGCTTGGCAGTCATGTGACAGGGTAGGAGTGGCCACCTTTTAAAATGTGGTGAAACTCATTTAACAACGCTCTTGCTTAGCAACCAAAATGTTGGACTCAATTGTGATGATAAATTCTTTCTTTCTTTCTTTCTTTCTTTCTTTCTTTCTTTCTTTCTTTCTTTCTTTCTTTCTTTCTTTCTTTCTTTCTTTCTTTCTTTCTTTCTTTCTTTCTTTCTTTCTTTCTTTCTTTCTTTCTTTCTTTCTTTCTTTCTTTCTTTCCTTTCTTCCTTCCTTCTTTCCTTCCTTCCTTTCCTTTCCTTCCCATTGGGTCACTGGCAGCGGCGGGCCAGATTTACTTCCAGGTACGCTGGTGAAACCCCCTCTCACCGGTTCTCTAAATTTCACCAACCGGTTCTCGCGAGTAGGTGCGAACCTGCAGAAACCCACCCCTGCTACCTACCTATCTAAATGGCTGTCTATCATCTATATATCCATCCATCCATCCATTGTCTGTCTATCTGTCTGTCCATCCATCTGTCCATCCCCCTGTGTATCTACTTATCTATCTACATCTATGTATATATCTGTGTGCCATCCATCCATCCATCCATCCATCCATCCATCCATCCATCAACTACCCTTTTACAATATATGTTGGATGGATGGATAGATACATGAATGGATGGATGGATGATAGGTAGGTAGATGGATGGATGGATGGATGGATGGATAGATAGATAGATAGATAGATAGATAGATAGATAGATAGATGATAGGCATGTTGATATATGATGGATGGATGGATGATAGGTAGGTAGATGGATGGATGGATGGATAGATAGATAGATAGATAGATAGATAGATAGATGATAGACATGTTGATAGATGATGGATGGATGGATGATAGGTAGGTAGATGGATGGATGGATGGATGGATGGATAGATAGATAGATAGATAGATAGATAGATAGATAGATAGATAGATAGATAGATACATAGATAGATAGATAATAGGCATGTTGATAGATGATGGATGGATGGATGAATTATAGGTAGATAATAAAGGGAGTAATTAACTTTTAAAAAGATACTAATTTAAATAAGAATCCTGGTGGAAAAGAGATTAGAGAACAGAGGATGCTTTGAGAAGGGGCAGTAATTCAACTAATGATTTCTTTCGATCTTCTGCCCTGGGAGCTGTCTCATTTACCCGAATCCTAGGTAATTTACGGCCTATTTGCACATTCTCAGCAGGTATTTATTTTTAGTCTCTTCTCAAACTGTCAGCTCAGCCTTTTGTTGGAGCGAAGTGCTACTTTGGGGTGATTCATTAGTTCTCATTAGCCGCCATTGTTTTCCTGCCCTGTATATACAGTAAGGGGGGTTTCCAAATGAGGAGAGTCAATAATCATCACTTGGCAACCTGCCCAAAGCTCCCCAGGTAGCAGTAAGTTACCAATTCACAAACTTCCAGGCATTTCAATTCTCAATTCAGTTTCCCCACCAAAAATAATAAAGGCCAGGAAGACAGAGAAAAGCCATCTACAGTCTAAGATAAAGTGCCCACAAGATTAAGGTGACCAGATTTTCAAACTTACAAAGCGGGACACCGTCGACGGGGAGGGCCATGCTCCGGCGCGGCATGTGCCTGCGCAGAGGGCCTCGGGGCCGAGGAGAAGGGGGGGGCGCTCTGGCGCGGCACACGCCTGCGCAGACGGCATCGGGGCGGGGGGGCACTCCCACCCGCCCCCGCGGGGCCCTCTTTAAAGGCAGCAACGGCGACCCGGGCCGGCGGTGCTGAGAGCCACTGGCTCAGGTGGGAAGGGGGAAGGTGGCCCGAGGCGGCGATGCGGCCGTGATGGCCCGAGCTGAAAGCGGCCGCCTCGGGCTGCCTTCCCCCTTCCCGCCCGAGCCAGCGGCTCTCAGCACCACTGGGCCGGGCCGCCACCGCCACTGCCTTTAAAGAGGGCCCCGCGGAGGTTCCCCTGCCCTGACACCCTCTGCGCAGGTGCGTGCCGTGCCAGAGCGCGCCCCCCTCTCCTCGGCGGTTTTCTGGGCTGTTTTCTGGACGTTTTTCAGGGCGTTTTGGTGGCCATTTTGGGGGCGTTTTCAGGCAGTTTTTGGCCAATTTCAGGGCATTTTCAGACTGTTTTTCAGGCCATTTTGGGGCGTTTTCAGGCAGTTTTTGGGCCCCTTTCAGGCCATTTTTCAGGCATTTATAGGTCATTTTAGGTCCTTTTGGGGGCATTTTCAGGCAGTTTTCAAGCCATTTTTCAGGCCGTTTTCAGGCCAATTTTCAGGCCATTTTGGGGCATTTTCAGGCAGTTTTGGGGCCCATTTCAGGCCTGTTTTCAGGCATTTATAGGCCATTTATGGGTCTTTTTAGGGTGTTTTCAGGCAGTTTTCAAGCCGTTTTCAGGCTGTTTTTCAGGCCATTTTGGGGCGTTTTCAGGCAGTTTTTGGGCCCTTTTCAGGCCCTTTTTCAGGCATTTATAGGTCATTTTAGGTCCTTTTGGGAGCATTTTCAGGCCATTTTCTGGTCATTTTTCAGGCCGTTTTCAGGCCATTTATCAGGCCAGTTTTCAGGCCAGTTTTCAGGCAGTTTTTCAGGCAGTTTGTCAGGCATTTATAGGCCATTTTTGGGTCCTTTTTGGGGTGTTTTCAGACTGTTTTTCAGGCTGTTTATTCGGCCATTTTCAGGCAGTTTTTCAGGCCCCTTTTCAGGCCATTTGTGGGCTGTTTCCAGGCAGTTTTTGGGGGCTGTTTTGGCCTAAAAATGGCCCCCAAAAACCTGCCTGAAAATGGTCCCCAAAACAGCCCCCAAAAGTGGGATGTGCGTGCCGGCCAGCTGGACTTCCGGTTTCCAGAGCTCCAGCACACGCACATGGACATGAATGCCTGTGCATTTCGGTTTGGGCACTCGGTGCTGAAAAGGTTTGCCATCACTGCCCTAGGCCATTTCAGACAGGTGGCTGTCCAGTCTCTTCTTAAAAACTTCCAGTGTTGGAGCATTCACAACTTCTGGTGGCAAGCTGTCAACCAATCAGAATACAAGCTTAAGATCAAATGCCAGAGAGGGCATAAAACCCAAGGGACTTTCAGCATCTGGCTCTCTTTTTTCTTCTTCATCGAACACCTGGAAGCATCTGATCCTCCTTTTCTATTCAGGAGCTCAAGCCACGTGGTCCTGTCCACCATTAAACCATCTTTCCAAGAAGCCTCCACGTTTCCAGTGTCTTTTTCCTCCCACTTGGAGCTGAACCCAGGTGGACATTTCTCCCAACCATGTAAAAGCCTTTGATATCTGTTGTGGCCCAGCCGGCTCCAGATGAGCTGCTGATGGACTCCTCTAGTGAGGAGTCCTATGAGTCTGCTCTGGAGGAGGAGGGCGACCTTCAGAGAGCAGAGAGCCCGGCTGGTCATCAGGAGGCACCTGGGTCTTGGAGTAGGAGGGAGGATCAAGGCCAGTTTGTCCCTGATGCTAGAGTGAGAAGGGCTGAAAAAAGGAGGCTTCAATTGCATCAGAAGCAAACTCGTAGGATTTGAATTGGTCCCAGCTGCTTAATGACTGGCCCCTCCCAAGAGGGTTTAAAAGGAAGTCTTTGCTAAGAAAGTCCTTGCTGAGAACAACGTTGGATTTCTAGGTTCGTGTTTAGTCGTGTTAGGAAGCTTCGTATCTGTTAAGAGTCATTCAGGCAAGCAGCCAAGAGAATTAGTGGCAAGCAGCCAGTCTTGTATTAGTCGGAGAAAGGGGGGGTCAGAACAGAAACCCTACTACAAGTCTTGCTTTGAAGTCCTCTAAAATCATCACAAAACCTTAGGAGAACGGATAGAAATAGTTCTGGTTAGACCAGAGGTTCCCAAACTTGGCAACTTTAAGACTTGTGGACTTCAACTCCCAGCATTCTATGCTATGCTGGCTGGAGAATGCTGGGAGTTGAAGTCCACAAGTCTTAAAGTTGCCAAGTTTGGGAACCTCTGGGTTAGACGAAAGCAAATAATAAAGTACATTACTATTTGCAATATTAAAAACGTGGCCATAGCAATACAGTTTTGTTGTTGTTTGCAGATGAAGATGCATACTGTATGTTTAGTCATCATTAAGATTGTTCAAACATTCATCAGAATGCAAACGCTTTTTTCTAATAATGGCCATCTCTTCGCATCTGCAATTTTGTATTAGCGGCAAATTGTGCAGCCCGGTAATTTCCTCGCAAGTTGTCGGAAGCTTTCTTGAAGGAGGAGGAATACCACTTAAGGGCTTAGCATATGCAAAGCATATGGTGAGCCTTAATAAGGCTTAATTAAATGCTTGTTCCAATCATATAGCTGGGAAAATATTTATTCGTTTTCTTTCTGTGGCTAAATTGCAGGGGTAAATTTATGTTAATTGCTTGACAAGAAGGACAAGGTGCACTTGGGTGGAAAGCATGTTGATCCATTAAATAAACATAAGAGAAATCAGCAACTTGTCTTTGCTGTGAAGGCACTTAATCTTTGTTTGCAAAGCTTTTGGAAAGTACTAAAAAAAAAAGGCCCACATGTTAGCTTAATTGTTATTAATTACTGAAAGGCCCAGCCTTTAGAGATGGAGCAATCCTTTGTCACTGCTGAACTTACACCAACAACGAAAACATTTAAAGGGGAAAGACAACATTTGGGATTCAGGAAAAGGGGACCAGATAAGGAAATAATAAATAAATAGATCTACAGTATATAAATAAAAATGTAACTAGGAGTTTGTTCAAAACCGCTAATCTCCGAAAGTCCTGCACCGATCGCTTCCGAATTTTCACACGTTCCTTTCAAATAGGGCACCAATGATATATATAGATTGTGTAGATGTCACACCTGTGCCAGGTACATGCAACGGAAATGTAAAAAAATGTAAAAAAGGTAGGTAGATGGATACAGAGAGAGCAGTGGGCCACAGGTATTGTCATTCTTTATGAGATAAAATACTCTGTCCATAAGATTCAAGGAGAAATACAGTAGGTAGGTAGGTAGGCAGCTATAGGGATAGAGAGAGGGAGGGAGAAATGCGGTAGGTAGGTAGGTAGGTAGGTAGGTAGGTAGGTAGGTAGGTAGGTAGAGGGATAGAGACAGGGAGAAATACAGTAGGTAGGTAGGTAGGTAGGTAGGTAGGTGGATAGAGAGAGGGAGGGAGAAATGAAGTAGGTAGGTAGGTAGGTAGAGGGAGAGAGGGAGAAATACAGTAGGTAGGTAGGTTGGGGGTTATACGGTGGTTGTGTGTACGTGTTTATATGTGCAGGTGTAGATCTACACACAGATTGGTTGGCCATTTAACCAGACTGGGCCACAGCAATGCATATATTTATATTTTATTCGATTTATAAACCGCCCTATCTCTCCGAAGGGACTCAGGGCGGTGCACAGGAAACAATAAAACCACATTCAATAAATACAATATAAGATAATTAAAATGAATTAAATATACCTGTGCTAAAATGAATTTAATACCCTAGTAAAAACCATTCTAATATTATGCCAGGCCGGCCATCTGAAACAGGTGAGTTTTTAGTGTCCGGCGGAAGAGGCGAAGGTCCGTGATTGTGCGGAGGTCGGGGGGGAAGGTCATTCCAGAGGGCGGGGCCTGCCACAGAGAAGGCTCTTCCCCTGGGCACCACCAGCCGGCATTGGCTAGCTGATGGCACCCTGAGGAGGCCCACCCTGTGGGAGCGGACAGGTCGTAGGGAGGTATGTGGTAGGAGGCATGGCTGGGAACGGCTAGTAAACAATAAAAATCTTATTAGTGAGGCTTCCTGGTAAGGAATGACAGCCATCTCCACGAATGGCTATTGTAAAGAACTAAGAAACAACAAGGTTGTTTGTTCTTTGTGAACTCTTTGTAAAAAAATAAAAATAGACAAAAGACTTGTTCCTTATTCATAAGCTATAAGATAAAACTGGTTTTAAAGTGAGATGTAACTCACTTTAGGGGAGGTGAGATGAGAGGAGAACAGAAGGTAGAGGATAGAAAGCAGAAGAGGAGAAGGGAGAAGAGGGGATTGGAGATGAGAAGGGAGGGGAGAGGGGAGAGGAATGGAGAAGAAATGAAATGAAAAGAAAAGACAAGTGGAGGGAAGGGGATAGGATAGGGAAGGGGTCAGCAACCTTAAACACTCAAAGAGCCACAAAGGTCCTAAACGGAAGCCCACTATTCAATTCTGGAGCCAACCAAAAGTCTGTTTTCCCCCACCATAGAGTCTCCTCCTAGAGTGGCGTCCTTTTTCCTCTACCTGTCCTAACTGAAAGCCCTATCAATTGTGGAGCCGACTGGTGACAGGGAGCCGCAGCGGAGGGATGAATGAGCCACATGCGGCTCCAGAGCCGCAGTTTACTGGCCCTTGGGATAGGAGATAGGAGGGGAGAAGAGAAGGGAGGGGAAGGGAGAAGAGTGAAGAGGAGGGAAGGGGATAGGATAGGAGAGAGGAGAAGAGAAGGGAGGGGAAGGGAGAAGAGGGGAGAGGAGAGAAGAGGGGAGGGGATTGGATAGGAGACAGGATGTAAAAAAGGAATGGAGGGGAGGGGAGAGAGGAGAGTAGGGGAGGGGATAGGGGATAGGATAGGAAGCGGGAGGAGAGAAGGGGAGGGGAAGATATTCATCAGAAAAGATAGATGTTTGAGGATTATTAGGACAGGGTTCTGACTAGGTTAACTCTGTTTGGCTCAAATGCTCCCCCTTTGCGTCTGCAAAACTCCATGTATCTCTATACATGTTATGATAGCAGCCATTTTAATATTCTGTTCATAACCAGCACTTTGTTCCAGCCGCAGAAAGTTATTTTATCATCAAGCCACAAGGCATATACCGTATTTTTCGGAGTATAAGACGCACCAAGGTTTTGAAGAGGCAAATTAAAAAAAAGTTTTTGCACTCTGCAAACCTCCCAAAAACGGCCCATTTCTTTGCAAAAACGGGCCCGTTGTTTTTCAAAAAAGAGATGAGAAATAGAGTGATGAGAAAGAGAGAGAGAGATGAGAAAGAAAGAGAGAGATGGGAAAGAGAGAGAGTGATGAGAAAGAGAGAGAGTGATGAGAAAGAGAGAGAGTGATGAGAAAGAGAGAGAGATGAGAAAGAGAGAGATGGGAAAGAGAGAGAGAGATGAGAAAGAAAGAGAGTGATGAGAAAGAGAGAGACATGAGAAAGAGAGAGATGGGAAAGAGAGAGAGTGATGAGAAAGAGAGAGAGTGATGAGAAAGAGAGAGAGATGAGAAAGAGAGAGATGGGAAAGAGAGAGAGAGATGAGAAAGAAAGAGAGAGATGGGAAAGAGAGAGAGTGATGAGAAAGAGAGAGAGTGATGAGAAAGAGAGAGAGTGATGAGAAAGAGAGAGAGATGAGAAAGAGAGAGATGGGAAAGAGAGAGAGTGATGAGAAAGAGAGAGAGATGAGAAAGAGAGATTGAGATGAGAAAGAAAGAGAGAGATGGGAAAGAGAGAGAGTGATGAGAAAGAGAGAGAGTGATGAGAAAGAGAGAGAGTGATGAGAAAGAGAGAGAGATGAGAAAGAGAGAGATGGGAAAGAGAGAGAGAGATGAGAAAGAAAGAGAGAGATGAGTCACTTTTTAGTGAAGGTTGTTGAGAGTGTGGTGGCTCAACAGTTCCCTCGACATCTGGAGGAAGTTGATTATCTAGACCCGCGCCAGTCCGGCTTCCGGCCCGGTCACAGTACCGAGACGGCATTGGTCGCGTTGGTGGATGATCTCTGGAGGGCTCGGGATAGAGGTTGCTCCTCTATCCTGGTCCTGTTAGACCTCTCAGCGGCTTTCGATACCATCGACCATGGTATCTTATTGCACCGATTGGGGGGGTTGGGGCTGAGAGGCACCGTTTTACGGTGGTTCTCATCCTACCTCTCTGGTCGGTCGCAATGGGTGTTGGCAGGAGGGCAGAGGTCGGCCCCGAGGCCCCTCACATGTGGGGTTCCTCAGGGGTCGGTCCTCTCGCCACTTCTGTTCAACACCTACATGAAGCCACTGGGCGAGATCATCCGTGGTTTTGGGGTGGAGTACCATCTGTACGCTGATGACACCCAGCTGTACGTATCCACCCCAAACCACCCCAACGATGCCGTCGAGGTGCTGTCCCGGTGTCTGGAGGCCGTACGGATCTGGATGGGTAGTAACAAACTCAAACTCAACCCGTCCAAGACCGAGTGGCTGTGGTTTCCGGCACCCCGGTTTAGCCAGATAAATCCAACACTGGCCATTGGGGGCGAACATCTTGCCCCCGTGGAGAGGGCGCGCAACTTGGGCGTCCTTCTGGATTCCCAGCTGTCCATGGAGGACCATGTGGCGGCCGTGGCCAGGGGGGCGTTCTATCAGGTTCGCCTGATACGCCAGTTGCGCCCCTTACTAGACCGGGGGCCCCTTCGCACAGTCACTCAAGCGCTCGTGACATCTCGGCTGGATTACTGTAACGCTCTCTACATGGGGCTCCCCTTGAGGTGCGCTCGAAAGCTGCAGTTAGTGCAGAATGCGGCCGTGCGGGTGGTTATGGGTGCCTCTAGGCAAGCCCACGTAACACCTCTCCTGCGCGAGCTGCACTGGCTGCCTGTGGCCTTTCGAGTGCGCTTCAAGGTGTTGACAACCATCTTTAAATCGCTCCATGGATCGGGGCCTAGCTATATACGAGACCGCCTCCTGCCCCATACATCCCTTCGTCCGGTCCGCTCCCACAGAGCGGGCCTACTCCGGGTGCCGTCGGCCGGGCAATGCCGGCTGGCGACACCCAGGGGAAGAGCCTCCTCTGTGGCGGGCCCGGCCCTCTGGAACGACCTACCCCCCGACCTTCGCACTACCTCGGACCTCCGCCTCTTCCGCCAACGTCTTAAGACGTACTTATTCCAACAAGCCGGCCTAGGATAGCCCCCCGCGTCTGACTTTTAAATACAAATTATAATTTGATTATGGTCTTAATAAACGGGTTTTAGCACGGGTGAATTAATTTAATATATTTTTTATTGATGTATATTGTATTTATGGTTTTATATAATGCCTGTGCGCCGCCCTGGGTCCTAACAAGGAGAAGGGCGGGGTATAAATTTAATAAATAAATAAATAAATAAATTTAATTTAATAAATAAATAAATGAAGCCTCCGTGATGTCAAGGGGAAGGATGAAACAGACCGAAGTCCCATTTGCTGCTGTGAAGTACGTTGACACCGTTGCCTTACCTTGAAGTCTGAAATAGCTCCCATTTCTCTCTCCTTCCTTTCATGACACGGAAGGAAGGCTGGCGGTGTTCAGAACGGGGATTCTTTGAAAGGCTTCGGGCCCTTTTCAACTGAGAGAGAACGGGAGAGAGTGAATTATTGCAAAATGGAGCCAAATTATCCAGACCTCCACCATTTCTTCTGGCAGCTTCTCCTTTACTTTTCAGCCGAAGGAAGTGGCGTTCAATTTTAAGGTCTACCAAGGTATTTCGATTGCGGGATAATGAAGAATCTGTATGATATGTAGCAAATCATCATCCTCATCATCATCATTGATTAGATGGCTAAAAATAAGATGCTATTCAAATGAAAAAGGGAGCAGCAAATAATTTTTTGCACATTTCCTTTCCAATGGCTCCCAATTTTCAGTTAAGAAAGAAAAGTTGTCCATCTTTTCTTTTTTTTTGCCGTAACTTGAAAAATAAAAAGCAATCTGCTGGATACGCAGGCAACAGACATTTAAATCCCCAAAGATTTTTAATCAGTGAGTAAATTAAATGGATCCAGGAGATGATTGAGTAAAAAAAAAAACAACCCAACACAGATCTACATGGAGCTAACTTGGCTTCTGTTGGATTTGATTCTCTGAGTTGTCCACTCCTCAGAGTAGTCTAAACAGCTGGTTTTACAAGCTACCTAACTTGGGAGAAATTTCTAGAAACCAAGGTGGAAAGTTCCAAGAATGGCAGTTGTGCTGACTCAAGAAGTATAGCTAGTGTAGGAATAGAGAACTGTCTCCTTTAAGAAACTACCTCATGGGAAATACAGCTACCTTATGGGAGATGTAGGAAGAATTCCCTCGTGGGGAATGTAGTTCCATAGCATGTGACCACATCCGTGTAACCTGATTGGCCACCGGGAGTATCTTGCCACGGGAAACTTTATAGGCAGTTCGTTTTATAGGTCTTTGTGCATCAGACAACTGTACCAGCCGCATTGAATCTCCGTTCAGAATGGGATAGAGGAATGTAATGCCTTTTTACCTACGCGATGGGACAGATAGAAATCGTCAGAAGAAGCTTAAAAAATGAACTGTAACTCTTGCCATAAAGGACACCTGATAATAAACTTTTATCTGAAAGAAACCCAAGCGTGGAGTTGAACCTGCCAGCCTCCAAGTCGTATCCTACCCCACACATCCCTTCAACCGATTCGCTCACACAGAGAGGGACTTCTCCAGGTGCCGTCCTCCTGGCAATGCCAATAGGCGGCTCCCAGGGGAAGGTCCTTCTCTGTGGCGGGCCCAACCCTCTGGAATGACCTACCCCCCGAGCTTAGATCTACTACGGACCTCCGCTCCTTCCGTCAACAATTAAATACCCATCTTCTCTAGCAGGCCAGCCTGGCCTAACCTAATCTACCGTACCAGCCTAGTTGTAGTAAATATTACCTAATCGGGTTTTTACGTTATAAATTTAAACGAGATATTTTAACACAGGGTAAAACATTTAATTTAGTTTTATTATTTATAATTGTTATATATGTATATGCTCTTAAATTCTTGTACTCTTCTTCGGAGAGAGGGGGCGGTCAATAAATCCAAATAAATAAATAAATAAATAAATAAACAGTGACCAGCACACGTTATTCGTACATCAAATTAAAAATTCACCGAGCTCCGAGAAAAACCATGCAATACAGTGGTGAAATTCAATTTTTTTTTTACTACTGGTTCTGAAGGTGTGGCTTGGTGGGTGTGGCTGGGGGAGGATACTGCAAAATCTCCATTCCCTCCCCACTCTGGGGCCAGCCAGAGGTGGCATTTGCCGGTTCTCCGAACTACTCAAAATTTACGCTACCGGTTCTCCGAACTATTCAAAATTTCCACTACCTGCTGGATTTCACCCCTGATGCAATAGTTAACAGATCTGTCAACGTCTTAAAATTTGGGGGAAGATGTCTAGAGGAAAACGGATCGGAGCTTCGCAAACTAACACCTAGGAGCAAAATAGAGAAAATACGAGAGGCAGTTCTCATACGGTGCTTCCCTAGGTGCAGGCAGGCAGGCAGATAGAACCAAGTGCATTCATATGGTACAACCAAAAAGGCGGTGAGTAAAATCTGCTTATTCCTAACGTTATTGTCCAAGGAATATTCTTGATCAACTACTTTTAGAAACCAATTTTCCAATCTCCCTGTCTTGGTTAGGATGATTGAAATGTTTTGATTGTGAGTCTCATGACTGTACAAGGTTTGCAGGAAGTCTTTTATTTCCCCCTCCTCCTCTCTCCTCCTTCTCCTTCTCCTTCTGTCTCCTCCTCCACCTCCTCCTCCTCCCACTTATCCCTCCTCTTTCTCCCTCTATCTCCTCCCCCTCCCCCTTTCTCCTCCTCCCATTTCCTCTGCTCCTCCTCTTCCCTCTGTCTCCTGCTCCTCTTTCTCCTTCTCCCTTCTGTCTCCTCCTCCTCTCCCTCCTCCCCCTCCTCTTTCCTCCTTCTCCCTCTGTCTCCTCTTCCTCCCTCTATCTCCTGCTCCTCCATCTCCTGCTCCTTCTCCCTCCTTTCTTCTCCTCCCCCTCTGTCTCCTCCCCCTCCGTCTCCTCTTCCTCTCCTTCTCCTCCCTCCTCTTCCTCCGTCTGTCCTCCTCCCCCTTGTTTCCTCTGCTCCTCCTCTTCCCTCTGTCTCCTGCTCCTCCTGCTCCTCCTCCTTTCTTTCTCCTCCCCTCCCCCTCCTTCTGTCTCCCCCCTTTCTCCCTCTATCTCCTCCTCCCTCTGTCTCCCCTCTCCTCTCCTCCTCCTTCTCCCTCCTCTTTCTCCCTCTATCTCCTCCCTTTTCTCCTCCTCCCCTGCTCCCTCTCCTCCCTCTGACTCCTGCTCCTCCTTCTCTTGCTCCTTCTCCCTTCTTTCTCCCCCTCCCCCCTCCTCTTTCTTCTTTCTCTCTCTATCTCCTCCTCCTTCACCCTCCTTCTGTCTCCTCTTCTCTCCCCCTCCTCCCTCCATCTCCTTCTCCTCCTGCACCTTCTCCCTCCTTTCTCCCCCTCCTCCCTCTGTTTCCTCTCCCTCTCCTTCTCCTGATTTTGTTACTTCTTCTTCTTCCTCCTCCTCCTCCTCCTCTTCCTCCTTCCCTCCTTCTCCTGATTTTGTTACTTGAATGCCCAGAACATTTTTCAATCAACCTCAAAACCAATTCCTGCGTGGGGCGTCTCAGTGGTGCTGGCTTACACTCAGTTTCCAAGGCGCAAAACCTAACAAGAGCCATCCTGGCCCATTTTTACTTAGCTTTCTGGAGTAATTGATCTTGTCTTGTGCTGTATTTGCCCATGTTGCGGTTAATTTCCGACACGAATGAAAAGCAGTTGTACACCGCACTGTAGATTAGTTTCCTTGCAACATTTCTTTTTCATATTCCCTCGCGAATGACAGGAGATCAAGCAGGGCATGTTTTGTTTTTTTTAAAAAAGAGAGAATACAGCATTTGCAAACCTACACCAGCCATCCTCGCGCAATTCATCACAGCTCTCTGAGCAATAATAGACTTGTCATATTAACTCAGGATACCGAACCGATAAAAACAATACCTGAAAAAAAAAACAAGAGTGTAAGTTTGATGCAGCCAACAGACAGATGTTCCTGCTCATCTGGTAGGGAAAAACGTATCTGAGAGGCAAGCTGCATACCAAATAATGGGACATTTAACAGCCAAAAAGCAGGGGAGTTTATGCTACTACCGCTATTAATTTCCGCTTTCTCTTGTATGACGACTGCATGTGAACAGAAAAGCAATTAAGAGATCTGACCTGAATTACTGATAGATCTCCCAGTGCAACAACTATAGATCTCCCAGTGCAAGGATCGCTCTTTTTAGAGAGCCTCTTCTGCCAATTTATGGCACGTTTCCTTCTTCTGTCCTGTTCAATCGTGTCCAATTCTCAGAGGTCGCCTAGACAAGGTCGACTCCACGGTGTTTATTTTATTTATTTTATTAAATTTATACCCCGCCCTTCTCCAAACGGACCCAGGGCGGCGCACAGGGATGTTAAAACACATATAAAACATATAAAATTTTAAAAAACTTATTCTAATAGACCCTGCACTAAAAACCGAATTTAAAAAACCCAAATTTAAAACTATCTAAGAGTCAGTAATGGGGGTTACGCTAGGCCGGCTAGATGGAATAGGTTGTCTTCAGACACTTGCGGAAGAGGCGGAGGTCGGAGATGGTGCGGAGTTCAGGGGGTAAGTCGTTCCAAAGGGCTGGGCCCGCCACAGAGAAGGCTCTTCCCCTGGGTGTCGCCAGTCAGCATTGTCCAGCCGACGGCACCCTGAGGAGGCCCTCTCTGTGGGAGCGTATCGGTCTGAGGGATGTATGGGGCAGGAGATGGTCTCGCATATAACTAGGCCCCGAGCCAGGGAGCGCTTTAAAGATGGTCGTTAAAACCTTGAAGCGCACCCGAAAGACCACAGGGAGCCAGTGCAACTCGCGCAGGATAGGTGTTATGTGGGAGTGTCTAGGCACTCCCGTAATCACCCGCGCGGCTGCGTTCTGGACTAGCTGCAGCTTTCGGGTGCACCTCAAGGGGAGCCCCATGTAGAGAGCATTACAGTAGTCGAGTCGAGAGGTGACGAGTGCTTGAGTGACTGTACGTAAGGCACCCCGTGTTGAGACAAGGTTTTCTAGAAGTTGTTTTTTCCTTGGCCTCTTTCCTAAAAATGAAGGAAAGTGGCAGGCCCAAGGCTGGCTTTGCACCCAAGGCAGGACTAGAACTCACTATTTAAGACATGCTTGGAGATAATTTCAGGAGATTAAGTTTTATTAATCTAAATTATGTTCTATTCTATTCTATTCTATTCTATTCTATTCTATTCTATTCTATTCTATTCTATTCTATTCTATTCTATTCTATTCTATTCTATCCTATCCTATCCTATCCTATCCCATCCCATCCCATCCCATCCCATCCCATCCCATCCCATCCCATCCCATCCCATCCCCTACTCTACTCTACTCTACTCTACTCTACTCTACTCTACTCTACTCTACTCTACTCTACTCTACTCTACGCCACTCTACTCTTATAGAAATTATTACTAATCTGGATAAAGAGAACCTGGTTTTTCAAAAATAGCTCTTGTAAGCACTGAAAAGCATTTCTGAACAGCCTTAAATTATATTTGTATTTCTCTTTCTTTCTCTCTCTTCTTTTCTCTGTCTGTCTCTTTCTTCCTCTTCCTCTTCTCTTTCTCTTTCTGTCTCTGTCTCTTCCCCCTTCTCTCTTCCACTTTCTCTGTTTGTCTCTTTCTTTCTCGCTCTTCCTCTTCTCTCTTTTTTATCTCTGTCTCTTCCTCTCTCTGTCTCTTCCTCTTTCTGTCTCTTTCTTTCGCTCTCTTTCTCTTCCTCTCTCTCTCTTCCTCTTTCTCTGTTTGTTCCTTTCGCTCTCTGTCTTCCTCTTTCTCTTCTCTCTCTTTCTGTCTCTGTCTTTTCCTCTTCCTCTCTCTCTTCATCTTTCTGTCTCTGTCTGCCTGTCTCTCTCCCTCCCTCTTTCTCTGTATGTTTCTTTCTTTCTCTCTTCCTCTTCTGTTTCTGTGTCTCTTCTTTCTCTTCCTTTCTTTCTCTCTGTCTCTTTCTCTATCTCTTTCTTTCTCTCACGTCCTCTTTCTCTGTCTGTCTGTCTCTCTCTCTCTCACTCACTTCCTCTATCCCTCTCTTCTCCTTCCCCTTCCTTCTTCTCTTTCTCTCTCTCACTCTACATAATTGGCCTGACTCAGGCTAAAAATCACCACAAGGCCATCGGCTTCAACAGAAGACAGCTCTCCAGCTGCACAGATGACTGTTGCTAAAAGAAAAAGCGAGAGAAAGCAACAGAGATATCAATCAAGCTTGCAAGGACCTCCAAGCCCTCTCATGTCTTTTGAAATGGAAAGAACCCGCATTGCTCTTAATCAATATATATGTATTTGCTTTTTGAATGGCTTTCCAAATCCCCTTTCAAGGCTGTTGGCTTGATCTAGCTCTCAAGCTGCTTGGTATTCCTTCCTAATGTAATACTTTTTATGGCATTATATTGCTAGCACTAAAGTTTGACTTAATACAATAATACAATAGCAGAGTTGGAAGGGACCTTGTAGGTCTCTCGTCGAACCCCCTGCATAGGCAGGAAGCTTATACCATTTCAGACAAATGGCTATCCAACATCTTCTTAAAGACTTGCAGTGTTGGGGCATTCACAACTTCTGGAGGCAAGCTGTTCCAGAGGTTAATTGTTCTGACTGTCAGGAAATTTCTCCTTAGTTCTAAGTTGCTTCTCTCCTTGATTAGTTTCCACCCATTGCTTCTTGTCCTGCCCCCAGGTGCCTTGGAGAATAGTTTGACTCCCTCTTCTTTGTGGCACCCTCTGAGATATCGGAACACTGCTATCATGTCTCCCCTGGCCCTTCTTTACCACCAGCTGTGCCGTCGGGTGAATTAAAAGCCACAACGGGGACTTAGGAGACAATTTGGATTGAGGTACGATCGCTTCCTTAAAAAAGTTTTTGCCTGCCTTATTTGTTTCTTTTTTTCAAAATAAATAAAAAATTACTGGGGGGGAAAAAGTTTTTGGAGTCTCTTGTTGATTGCTTAAACAGCCCCTTTCATTCGGATCTAAATATTGAGGCTATTTTGGCCCCCATGTAATAAAATCCACAGTCATTGCCCTGTTTTAGTTCAGATAAAGAAGCTCATGGACTGCCATATATTGCCTCAGCTATGAGATATTATTTATTTATTTGTAGCCTCCCTTTATTGTTGAACATAGCCAACCTATCTTCCTCTTTTCTCAAAAAACAGCCCTGTGAGGTAGGTTGGGCTGAGAGAGAGCGATGGGCCCCAAGTCATGCAGCTAACTTTCATGCCTAAGGCGGGACTAGAACTCACTATTTCCTGGTGATTGGCCCAAAGTCACCCAGCTGGCTTTCATGGATGAGGCGGGACTAGAACTCACCATCGCCTGGTGATTGGCCCAAAGTCACCCAGCTGGTTTTCATGGCTGAGGAGGGACTAGAACTCACCGTCTCCTGATGATTGGCCCAAAGTCACCCAGCTGGCTTTCATGGCTGAGGAGGGACTAGAACTCACTGTCTCCTGGTGATTGGCCCAAAGTCACCCAGATGGCTTTCATGGCTGAGGAGGGACTAGAACTCACTGTCTCCTGGTGATTGGCCCAAAGTCACCCAGATGGCTTTCATGGCTGGGGAGGGACTAGAACTCACTGTCTCCTGGTGATTGGCCCAAAGTCACCCAGCTGGCTTTCATGGCTGAGGAGGGACTAGAACTCACCGTCTCCTGGTGATTGGCCCAAAGTCACCCAGCTGGCTTTCATGGCTGAGGAGGGACTAGAACTCACTGTCTCCTGGTGATTGGCCCAAAGTCACCCAGATGGCTTTCATGGCTGAGGAGGGACTAGAACTCACTGTCTCCTGGTGATTGGCCCAAAGTCACCCAGATGGCTTTCATGGCTGAGGAGGGACTAGAACTCACTGTCTCCTGGTGATTGGCCCAAAGTCACCCAGATGGCTTTCATGGCTGGGGAGGGACTAGAACTCACTGTCTCCTGGTGATTGGCCCAAAGTCACCCAGCTGGCTTTCATGGCTGAGGAGGGACTAGAACTCACTGTCTCCTGGTGATTGGCCCAAAGTCACCCAGCTGGCTTTCATGGCTGAGGAGGGATTAGAACTCACTGTCTCCTGGTGATTGGCCCAAAGTCACCCAGCTGGTTTTCATGGCTGAGGCGGGACTAGAACTCACCATCTCCTGATGATTGGCCCAAAGTCACCCAGCTGGTTTTCATGGCTGAGGTGGGATTAGAACTCACCGTCTCCTGATGATTGGCCCAAAGTCACCCAGCTGGCTTTCATGGCTGAGGTGGGATTAGAACTCACCATCGCCTGGTGATTGACCCAAAGTCACCCAGCTGGTTTTCATGGCTGAGGCGGGACTAGAACTCACCATCTCCCATTCTCTAACAGTGGAGAAAGAGGGAAGAATATTTGGGATTTAGAATTTGGAAAACCAAAGCAATTTGGAGCCCTCAAAATAGCGATTCTTCCGATTCTTCCTATGCTTCTAAAAGCAGATTGATCAAGAATGCGTAGGGGGAGGAGTCCCCGTCTCAAAGTTTGATCATCTGTCGTTCCTTTAATTAACCTAAAGTGAAATCCTTCCAAACTGAGACCAGATGTTTATTCTGTGGGAATGCAAAAGAGAAAAGGCTGCATAGACAGTAGTTAAAAACTGAAGCCGGGGCCACATTTAAAGGTGACAAGAGAAATGCCAGTGAACCCAGGGAATGTTACAGTCAGTAGAAATCCCAAAGGTGCTTTTTCACGAGGCAATTGGATTTTTTGATTTTCCTTCTAAGATGTTTCACTTCTCATCCAAGAAATTTCTTCAGCTCCGACTGGAGGGTGGGGAATGGAAGGATTTATACTCCTCACACACACGTGCTAGTCGTTCCTGACTCTAGGGGGCGGTGTTCATCTCCGTTTCAAAGCTGAAGAGCCAGCGCTGTCCGAAGATGTCTCCGTGGTCATGTGGCCGGCATGCCTCAACGCTGAAGGCGCGCAGAACGCTCTTCCCTTCCCACCAAAGGTGGTTACTGTTTTTCAACTTGCATTTTTTACGTGCTTTGGAACTGCTAGGTTGGCAGAAGCTGGGACAAGTCACGGGAGCTCCCTCCGTTACGCGCCGCTGGGGATTCGAACCACCAAACTGCCGACCTTTCTGATCAAGAAGCTCAGTCACTTAGCCACTGAGCCACCACATCCCTTCTTTGAACCTACAATTGTGTGTATTTCATATACTCTATGGTTTTTTTGGGGGGCCATGTTCCACCATTTAATTTAATTTAATTTAATTTAATTTAATTTAATTTAATTTAATTTAATTTAATTTAATTTAATTTAATTTAATTTAATTTAATTTAATTTAATTTAATTTAATTTAATTTAATTTAATTTAATTTAATTTAATTTAATTTAATTTAATTTAATTTAATTTAATTTAATTTAATTTAATTTAATTTAATTTAATTTAATTTAATTTAATTTAATTTAATTTAATTTAATTTAATTTAATTTAATTTAATTTAATTTAATTTAATTGATTTATAAACCGCAACCTATCTCCCCGGAGGGATTCAGGGCGGTGCACAGGAAGTTAAAACAGTAATAAAATATAAATAGATAAATACAACCATACAAAATATACCAACAATAAAAATTGATTACATTTGAAAAGCCCTGTGCTAAAAATTTAATAAAATCCCCTAATTAAAACATCACCCAGGTTAACACAGTCGATATACAATGGGTCCGAGGACTAGGCCAAGGAGGCTAGATGGAATAAGTGCGTCTTCAGCCGCTGGCGGAAGAGATGGAGGTCCGAGATGGTCTGGAGATCGGGGGGAAGGTCGTTCCAGAGGGCTGGGCCCGCCACAGAAAAGGCCCTTCCCCTGGGGGTCGCCAACCGCCACTGCCCAGCTGACGGCACCCGGAGAAGCCCCACTCTATGGGAGCGAACCGGTCGAAGGGATGTATGAGGCAGGAAACGGTCTTGCATATAGCTAGGCCCCGAGCCATGGAGCGCTTTGAAGATGGTTATCAACACCTTGAAGCGCACCCGAAAGGCCACAGGCAGCCAGTGCCGCTCGCGCAGGAGCGGTGTTACATGGGAATTTGAATGTATTTTCAACTTCCTAGCCTCGCCTACAGCTCTGAATTCCTTGATGGTAAAAATACTAACTAGCCAGCTGCTGAGTAACGGTGTCCAAAAATCAGCCAAAGACCCTCTCCTGCTCCATGGGATGACACCATGTTGAAAAATAGGTTGAACTCTCTTCATATTTCTAGAAGATGACTGATTTCTCTGGGCAGACGATAAACTTCCCAGGGATGTGAAAAGTCATATTACAAAGTGGAGTTCAATTGCTGCACTTAACTTTTTGGAAGATCAACTCAAGTGGGCGTAATTGTGAACAATACACTAGAAAGGGGAAGGTTTCCTTTCAGTGTTTTCCTTTATTCATTGTCTCAGCTGGATGTAGCAGAAGTGGCCCAGGGCACTCAAGAAAACTACTTAGTCAATGAATGGTAAAGTGGAATTGGATTTCTTTTTTAAAGAGGATAAGCTTACCCATTTTTGTAACAAAAAATGTGGTGCCTTCTTTTTCAATTCCTGTCTCAGTCTGTGGGACTCTGAGCGCTAAGATAACCCTCCTCGTACAGTGACTTTTAGCGAGGTATCGATAACTTCCCTGCTTTTGCGAAATCAGGGTAAGGAGGAGAATCGAGTAGAGTGGGAAGTTTCCAAAAGATGACCGAATTAATTTACGAGCCTCGAGACAAAGTTCAAAAGAAATCCAGTCCTTTATTAGGATCAACATTTTGGCATGTTCTTCTGCAGAGCCAAAACTGATTTCTGGTTAATGGTCTCCGCATGTTACCCCTGTGTCTCCCCTCCCCTCAGTCTGTGTCATAAATCATATCCACCAACGAGGTGCTGCAACAGGCTGTGAACTTTGCACCCCACACGCCCGGCTGTAGAAATATGAGATCTGACTCTGGTCGAAGGTATGCATGGTATTCTCCTCCCTTCTCTATGCCAACTTGATAATAGTCATGGAAACACTTTACACGTTGGCATAGAGTAGATTAGAGTGGAGTGGAGTGGAGTAGACTAGAGTAGACTAGAGACGAGTGGAGTAGAGTAGAGTAGAGTAGAATAGAATAGAATAGAATAGAATAAGAGAGTTTGAAGGGACCTTGGAGGTCTTCTAGTCCAACCCCCTGCTCAGACAGAAAACCCTGTACCCATGATGGCGAACCTATGGCACGCGTGCCACAGGTGGCGTGCAGAGCCCTCTCAGTTCCCCACGCAAGCACATGCACCTCTTGCTGGCCAGCTAATTTGCCATGCATGTGTGGGTGGTGGGGTGCATGTGGGAAGTACATGCACATGTGCAGGGGGTTATGGTGCGTCTTATACCCTGAAAAATACGGTAGTGAAAAAACCCAAATGGCGGTGTCTACAGCCCTGCTGATGGAACTAGTTATGGGGCGTGGCCAGCCATGTTACTACCTACTCAGCCGAACCGGTCCGAACCGGTAGGAACCCACCTCTGCTCCAAACCAAAAGAGACAAGTTTCCAGACAAGCAAATGAGATGCGCTGGCTGGGGGATTCTGAGAGTTGAAGTCCACAGGAATTAAAGTCGCCAAGGTTGAGAAACACTGTATTATAACTAATCCATTGAAAAGTAGATAAGAGTCCATAGCAGTCAAGCCAACTTTACTTCAATCATCAGCTGAATTCTTTTAATGGTTTAAGAATGGAAACAGAATTCAGAAAACAGACTTATTCCTTAGAGGGTAGATGAGGCATCTGACACTAATATGATATTAGAAAGAAATATCGGTCGTCCTTGCAAATATTCCTTTCGCTCTTACCCCGCTGCCTCAAACCTTTTAGAATTTTTTTTTTATTAGGCTGGCTCCTATTATTCACCCACGACAGAAGGAATCTTTGATCAAACTAATTAGAAATAGTTACTCTCCACACTCACAGATAGATCAGATTTATTAGCAAAATTATGTGTGTTCACATTGAGCAAATGAATTGGAACATTAAATAGAAAGAAGATGACACGTCGGCCAGTTTTTTTTTTTAAAAAAAAAGACCGAAGCAGCATTGCAATTAAGCAGGAAATATTGCAAAGGAAAAAGTATATTCATCTCTCTCTCTCTTTCTTTCTCTCTGTCTCTGTTGCCATCTCTGTCTGTCTGTCCGTCTCTTTCTTTCTCTCCCTCTCTGTCTCTCTCTCTGTCGGGTGGTAGGCCATTCCAGAGGGCAGGAGCTGCCACAGAGAAGGCTCTCGCTCTGGGGGCCGCCTGCCGGCATTGCCCGGCCGACGGCACCCTGATGAGGCCCACCCTGTGAGAGCGGACAGGTCTAAGGGAGGTATGTGGTAGGACTAGAAGACCTCCAAGGTCCCTTCCAACTCAGTTATTCTGTATTCTATAAAGTTGGCTAATTAGTTCAACGTTCAATTAATCTCTAGGGGAAGATACCGCAACATCTGGAGTACTGTGTACAGTTCTGGTCGCCATACCTTCAGAAGGATATTATGGAAATGGAAAAGGGGCAGAGGAGGGCAACCAGAATAATTAGGGGGCTGGAACACCTTCTTTACCATCTGAGGCTGCAACGGCTGGGCCTCTTCACTCTAGAACGACGGCGCCTGAGAGGTGACCTGATTGAAGTCTATAAAATCATGCACGGTGTGGACAAAGTCGAAAAGGAAAAACGGTTTTCCCTATCGCACAACACTAGAACTAGGGGGCCCTCCATGAAACTTTTGATAGCTAGACCTCAAACAAATAAGAGGAAGGACTTTTTCAGCCAGAGGATCACGGGTCTATGGAACTCCCTGCCAGAAGAAGGGGTGACAGCTGTCAGCCTCGGCACCTTTAAGAAAGGATGAGAGGAGTTCATGGAGAACAAGGGTATCCACGGCTATCATGATGGATGCCTAAGGACACCCTCCGGGTTGGAGGAATAGGCAGGATATTTCTCAATGCCATTTGCAGGGAATCATAAGCAGGTGAAGACATCTGCTTGGGAAGACCCTGAAGCAAATGGGGAGCCACTGTGGGAGACAGAATGCTGGACTGGATGGGCTGTGGCCTCTTCCAGCAAGGCTGTTCTTATGTTCTTATCTATCTATCTATCTATCTATCTATCTATCTATCTATCTATCTATCTATCTATCTATCTATCTATCTATCTATCTATCTATCTATCTATCTATCTTCATTATCTATCTCTCTCTCTATCATCTATCATCTATCTATCTATCCAGAGGATCACTGGTCTATGGAACTCCCTGCCAGAAGAAGGGGTGACAGCTGTCAGCCTCGGCACCTTTAAGAAAGGATGAGAGGAGTTCATGGAGAACAAGGGTATCCATGGCTATCATGATGGATGCCTAAGGACACCCTCCGGGATGGAGAGATAGGCAGGATATCTCTCAATGCCATTTGCAGGGAATCATAAGCAGGAAATCTGCTTGGAAAGACCCTGAAGCAAATGGGGAGCCACTGTGGGAGACAGAAGGCTGGACTGGATGGGCTGTGGCCTCTTCCAGCAAGGCTGTTCTTATGTTCTTATGTTCTTAACACAGTGGTGAAATTGAACTTTTTTTACTACCAGCTCTGTAGGCATGGCTTGGTGGGCATGGCAGAGTATTGGAATATCTCCATTCCCACCCCACTCTGGGGCCAGTCAGAGGTGGTATTTGCCAGTTTTCTGAACTATTCAAAATTTCCGCTTTCTCTAGAACCTATCAGAACCTGTTGGATTTCACCCCTGCCTCAACACAACTGTGTTTTAGAATTAAGGTTGGATTTTTTTTATTTTTTTTATTTTAATCACATTTATATCCCGCCCTTCTCCACAAGGACCCAGGGCGGCGCACAGGAATTTAAAAGCATACAAAAACAATACAATAAATACAAAATTTAAAAATATATTAAATTAAATTATAATCCTATGCTAAAATCAAATTAAATCAATCAAATCTCGACGGGAGGGTTAGGCTAGGCCGGCTTGCTGGAAAAGATGTGTCTTTAGACACTGGCGGAAGAGACGGAGGTCCGTGATGAAACGCAATTCAGGGGGTAGGTCGTTCCAAAGGGCAGGGCCTGCCACAGAGAAGGCTCTTCCCCTGGGTGTCGCCAGACGGCATTGCCTGGCCGACGGCACCCTGAGAAGGCCCTCTCTGTGGGAGCGGATTGGCCGAAGGGATGTATGGGGCAGGAGACGGTCTCGCATATAACTAGGCCCCGAGCCATGGAGCGCTTTAAAGATGGTCGTCAAAACCTTGAAGCGCACCGGAAAGGCCACAGGAAGCCAGTGCAGCTCGCGCAGGATGAACTTAGCCCCATTTCAAGTGGTTTAATTGCTGGTGGAGAAAATGCTAAAAGAAATGAAAAAGAAACAGACTGAAAGAAAAAAAAAAGGGAGAAAGAAAGACAAATCTGCTTCAGCAGAATGGAAAACCCTGGGTGTGCGAAATAATTATTGCGAACGCAACTGTTCCCGCCATGTCCCGTTCCAATCAGCTTGAGGGATGCAGCCCAAGTTTTAGGCAAAACGCGCCTGCCAAAGTCAATTAAATATTGATATGCCGAAGAATTAAAATGTAATCTATGGACCTGTTGGGAACGGGATGCAGACATTGGAAGAACACGGAGATTCAGACCTTGGATTTTCAAACTAAAATAGAAAACCACCCAAGGGAAGTTCTTGGAAAAGAAAAGGGCAGAAAAAGGAAATCATGCGGATAATTTCAGAATTAAAACATATGTACACCCAGCTGGGAGAGAGAAAATAACAAGTACTTACATCTAACTGGGGTATTTTAACGCTCTTCCTGCTGGGATACAATGATGGATTTATGCTTAGCGTGGACGTACGTATGTATATATGTTCAATTTTTGAAGACTAGGACAGGAAAGGATGACCTCCATAAGAATTCCCTAACAAAGGATGTGTAAACCCAGTTTTGGTGAGGTCTATCCTGAATTGATGGCTAGAATTGCTTTCTCCTGCTTAGCAGATCAAAATATTCCAATTTAGCATTACATTTATTCCATTCAGAATTGGGTATGATTGAGAAATTTTCCTTCCTTCCTTCCTTCCTTCCTTCCTTCCTTCCTTCCTTCCTTCCTTCCTTCCTTCCTTCCTTCCTTCCTTCCTTCCTTCCTCTCTTTCTCTCTCTCTCTTCCTTCTTTCCTTTCTTCCTTCCTTCCTTCCTCTCTCTGTCTCTCTCTCTCTTTCTTGCTCCTTCCTTCCCTTCTTCTTCCTTCTTTCCTTCCTCTCCCCCTCCCTCTCTGTTTCTCTCTTTCTATATCTTTCTTTCTTTTTTCTTCTTTCTTTCTCTTTCTCTCCTTCTCTTCCTTCCTTCCTTCCTCTCACTCCCCCTCCCTCTCTCAATTTTTCTTTCCTTCTCTCTCTTTTTCTTCCTTCCTTCCTTTTCTTTCTCTTTTGTTCTGTCTCTCTTTCTCTTCCTTCCTTCCTTTCTCTCTTTCTCACAATCTTTCTTTTTCCCTCTCTCCCTTCTTTCTTCCTTCCTTTCTCTCTCTCTTGCTTCCTTCCTCTCTCCCTCCCTCCCTCCCTTCTTTCTTTCTTTCTTTCTTTCTCTCTCTCTCTCTTCCTTCCTCTCTCCCTCCCTCTCTCACTTTTTTCTTTCTTTCCTTCCCTTTCTCTCTTTCCTTCCTTCCTTTTCTTTCTTTCTTTCTATCTGTCTCTCTCCCTTCCTTCCTTCCTTCCTCCCACCTCTTTCTTTCTTTCTTTCTTTCTTTCTTTCTTTCTTTCTTTCTTTCTTTCTTTCTTTCTTTCTTTCTTTCTTTCTTTCTTTCTTTCTTTCTTTCTTTCTTTCTTTCTTTCTTTTCCGCCTTGGTTATACTACAAATAACTCAAGGTGGCAAGCACACATAGTGCTACTTCCTCCTCGTATTTTGCCCCCACAACAACAACTTTGTGAGGTCGGTTGGGTTGAGAGAGATTGACTGGTCCAAAATCACCCAGTCAACTTGCCTGCCTCAGACAGGACTAGAAACTCACTGACTCCTGGGGATTGGCCCAAAGCCACCCAGCTGACTTTCATGCCTAAGGCAGGACTGCAACTCACTGTTTCTTGACCTCTAGCCTAGTGCCTTAACCATTAGACCAAACTGGCTCTTGACATTAAAGCGGCACTTAATTCAAGATGTTATTGGAAAACATGTCCTTCTGGGTTCAGTTCCATGTCAGGGGAAAGACACTGGATTCATGGAAGTTGCTTGGAAAGATGGTTTATTGATGATGGACAGGACCACATGGTTTGAGGTCCTGGGGGGGAAAGGGAAGAGATGCTGACAGTCCCTGGGTTTTATACCCTCTCTGGGCTTTTGAATTTGAACTTGTGTTCTGATTGGTTGTCAGGCTCCCATGGGGCCATGCAGGGGCAACTGTGCAGGCTGTCCTGAGTCCCAAGCTTGGTTGAGCCTTGCTGGGTGATGATGTAATGAAAGGGCTTTGGGATTCCTACTATGGCTCGGCCTGAAGGAGGCAGATCTTTGTTATGTAGAATACACTGGCTCAGGCCTTAATGACCTGTTGTGGCCCAGCCGGCTCCTGATGAGCTGCTGATGGACTCTTCTAGCGAAGAGTCCTATGAGTCTGACCTGGAGGATGAGGAAGACGTTGGACAAGTTTCAGAGGCAGAGCAGGAAGCGGAGAGTCTGGTTGGCCACCAGGAGGCGCCGGGGACATGGAGCAGTGGGGAGGATCAGGGGCAGTTTGTCCCTGATGCTAGATTACGCAGGGCTGAGAAACGGAGGCAGCAGTTAAGGAAGAGGCAGGCTCGCAGGTCATGATTAGAACCAGGTGGTTGCTGAGTGGCCCCTCCCATGAGAGCTTATAGGTGAGACGTTGGGAGGGGACATTTGCAGGAAGCAACGGATTAAACTACAGTCTTTCAGAAAATATCAGCCTTCTAGTCGTGCTTGGACTTCTCTGGGCTCTTAGCCAAAGTCTTATCTCGTAAGTAAGCAGTGGCAAGCAGCCAAGTCTGTGTGTGTGTGTGCGGGATAATTAAGTCTATGGGACAGAACAATGACCCATTGACAAAGGTGGTGGGGAAATAACTTATTTTCCAAGGAGAGGGGTGTGTGCTAACTTCCTACAATGTCAATGCTGTTGTAACTTGGAAGGGCCACCAAACGAATGGTGATAAGTGGACGGCTACCTGTCATCGCTTAATGGGCGACACGTGGTCCTGTTTGGTTTGCAACAGTTTCTAAACTGAGTTTAGTTACGCGCGTCGTCTCACCCATTCTACAACTCCAATCTTTGCTCCTGCAGGAACGCCTGGAAAAAGCTAGAATACTTTTGCCCGACCAGCATAGTTGATGTGAAGAGTCGTTTTTCTGAAATGTTTCTAGCCTGTTACTTCCAAGGAAAATGGATCGCTTGGCTTCCGGCCAGCATGACAGCTGTACCCATCAAGGATGTTGATCCATGCTGGAGATGAAACCCTCTAGAAAGTTATTGATGCCATCTGTTTAGAGACTGCCCAAGGCTTCTGGTTGCTTGCGACCATCCACTTTCACAAAAAGATAAAGTTCTAAGCCACATTTGGGGGGGAGGGGGTGTCCTCCTCCTCCTCCTTCTTCTCCTCCTTCTCCCCTCCCCTTCTCCCCCTCTTCCTCCTCCTCCTCCTCTTCCTCCTTCTTTTTTCCTCTTCCTCCTCCTCCTCCTCTTCCTCCTTCTTTTTTCCTCCTCCTGCTCCTCCTCCCATCCTCCTCCTCCTCCTCTTTCTTCTTCATCTCCCTCTTTTTCTTCTTCTTTCTTCTTCTCCTTCTTCTTCCTCCTCCTTCTCTTCCTCTTTCTCCTCCTCCATTCTCCTTTTTTCCCTCCTCCTCTTCCTCCTCCCCTCCCCCTTCTTCTCCCACTCCTCCTTCTCCTCCTCCTTTTCCTCCTCCCCCTTCCCCCTCCTTCTTGTCCTCCTCCTCCTCCTCCTCCCTCTTCTTCTTTCTTTTCTCCTCCTCTTCCTCCTTCTCCCCTCCCTCTTCTTCTTCCTTTCCTCCTCCTCCTCTTCCTCCTCCTCCTCCCTCCTTTTTTTCCATCAACACCCACCTCCTCCTCCTTCTCCTGGCAAGGTCACTTAATTTGGAAAAGCAATTTCCACTGGAAATCTTTAAGAAGATGCTGGATAGCCATTTGTCTGAAACAGTATATAGGGCTTCCTGCCTAGGCAGGTGGTTGGACTAGAAGACCTCCAAGGTCCCTTCCAACTCTGCTATTGTATTGTAAATATCTTTGGGCCAACCATGACCTGGATGACTGAGAATCTCTACAGACGTTTAGCTATACAATTTGGGGTGAATACCCTTGGAATGGTGTGGGAGTAAGGAATGGATTTCCAGAGAAAAGAAATTGCAGACTACAGGAACCATCTGCACTAACACAGGTGACCCTGAGGACACAGATAAATCTCCAAATGGCCTCAACGACCCCCTAAAAGGATGCAAAGGACCGGCTGTCTGCAAGGAGCATCAATCCCCCCATTCCCCACCGTCCAGTCAGAGCTGAAGAAGCTTCTTGGATGAGAAGCAAAACATCTTCAAAGAAGAAAAAAACCAAAGAGGCCCAGTTGCCTTCTGAAAAAAGCACCTTTGGGACAGCTATGACCTGGGTGACTGTGGATTTCTACAGACTTTTAACCATTCATTTAGCAACCGTTCAAAGTTACGACATTGTAAATCAAGAACCACCTGTACGTGTTCTTTCTAAAGGTGTTCAACACACACACACACAAATTGTTCACCTTCCTTTTTTGTTTCACCGTGTTAACATGTTGTCAGTGAATATTATGAGATTTATAATATAATATTATAAGAGGTGGGAGGGAGCGTGTTTCACATGTTCCTCTAAGTTAAGATTAATTCCGGCTCCTTTATTAAACACAAGAGAACATTTCACAACTTGGGTTTTAATACGGATGACTAATGAATGACCTTTTGATATGTGCAACACAGCGGATTATTACTTGTTTGCTCCTGTTCCGGCTGACCTAACAATGAAAAATTGGTTCCCTCCCTCGCTCCCTCCTTCCGTTTTTTTCCCCCTCTTTGTCACTTATAACTCCAAATGAATTTATTCCGAACAAATAAATATACGCCTGCATATTTGAGGGTTAGAGAATCCTGGATGCATTTGGGAGGTAAGGACCAACGACAGATGAAAGTTTGAAGGAACTTGAGAAAGAGAAAAAACAAGGATTCCAACCCACCGTCCCCCTAACTGGAGAACTTGACATTCCTCAAGGATCATTCTGAGATTCTTTTTAATGTCCAGAAGTGGTATTCAGTCGGTTTGTACCGGTTTGCCCGAATCGGTGATGGAAATTTGGCTGAGTTCGGCAAACCGGTAGCAATGGCTGGCTGGCCACGCCCCAAAACTGGTCTTTCTCTGTCGCTGCTTGCTCGCCCCGCCGGCCTGGCCACCGCTTGCTCGCCATGGCGCTTTGCAAAGCAGCTCTCAAAGAGGGGGTGGTTGGCTTCAGGCCGCTGAAAAATCCTCCAGTCGGTGAAAAAGCTGCTGCCGTTGCCACCATGTTCTTTGCGCAATGGGATGTGTATATGTGGAGAACCTGACAGCGACGGTACCAGCTTCTTCGCTGACCGGAGGAATTTTTATCAGCCTGTGGCCAGCCCAGTGGTGGGTTGCAGGCGGTACACCCTGGTAGGGCATACCGTGCCTGCCCGGAGCATGGGTACTGTTTTGGTACATTGCTATGGAGGGCTTGCCTGTCATCCTTACCTGTCTTTGAAGTCTTCGGCGTTTCCACACACATGCACGGTGCATACACCACTTGCGCGACACTCCGCTGGAGTGTCGCGGAGGCTCACGGAGGTGTCACTGGAGGGTAGGACGCATGCGCCCGCTGTATGCATTCATGTGGTGGACGCCATGCCCTGTTGCACTGTACCGGTTGCATCGGGATCTGGAACCCAACACTGGGCCAGCTGCCACCTCTATGAGAGATGCAAAGAGGCTTCTTTGCCAGCCAACCACTCCCAAGCAGTGGTAGCTAGCTGGGGGCCACCGAAAACTCTGGTCAGCTTGCCTTCCGGAGTCTAGAGCAGCCACTGAGGAATGGACCACAAGTTGAGAGTCACTGCAATATGTTATGAATTTGACTTATAATACAATAACAGAGTTGGAAGAGACCTTGGAGGTCATCTAGCCCAACTCCATGCCTAGGCAGGAAGCCCTATACCGTTTCAGACAAACGGCTATCCAACATCTTCTTAAAGACTTCTGTTCCACTGACTAATTGTTCTCACTGTCAGCTAATTTCTCCTCAGTTCTAAGTTGCTTCTCTCCTTGATTAGTTTCCACCCATTGCTTCTTGTTCTGCCCTCAGGTGCTTTGGAGAATAGCTTGACTCCTTCTTCTTTGTGGCAGCCTCTGAGATATTGGAAGACTGCTATCATGTCTCCCCTGGTCCTTCTCTTCATTAAACTAGACCTACCCAGTTCCTGCAACCGTTCTTCATATGTTTTAGTCTCCAGTCCCCTCATCCTCTTGGTTTCTCTTCTCTGCACTCTTTCTAGAGTCTCAGCATCTTTTCTACATCTTGGCCACCAAAACTGCATGCAGTATTCCAAGTGTGGCCTTCCCAAGTGGTATTAACCCTTCATGTGATCTTGATTCTATCCCTCTGTTGATGCAGCCTAGAACTGGGTTGGCTTTTTTGGCAGCTGCTGCTCCTGGCTGGCTCCTATTTAAATGGTTGTCCACTAGGACTCCAAGATCCCTTTCACAGTTACTACTATTGAGCAAGGTACCACCTATACTGTACCTGTGTGCATTTCGTTTTTGTTGTTTAGCTTTGCAATTCCGGATTTGCTTAGTAGCTGTTGCAGCCAAACCAGCTGGGAGAGGAATTCATCCTTTGCCCCCAACATGATATGTGTTGTTTTTTAAAAAAAATTCTTCTCCAATCTTCTTAAAGTGGAGAATGCAAAAAGATACGGACAGCCTCGGAGTGGGGTTTTATGGGTGGCAGACCAGACTGACAGGGGGATAAAAGGAGAGTATTAAATCATTGAGACATTGTGGCATCTGAGATACTCTCCGTTCTCAAGGAGCCATCAGCAAGGCTGCTTAAAGGGCAGGCTGACCCACTGCAACTTTGCAGGAATGGAGTTCATACAGACCATAGCCTAGAGCTGTAAAGGTGAACCGATGACACGCGTGCCAAAAGTAGCACACAGAGGTCAGATCTCCGTGGCGTTTCGGTTGTGAGCGTCTGTTTCCCTGAAAACGACGAAACAGAAGCTCACGAAAAAAAAAGATCTTACCTCTTGCTGCGCTGCCAATGCAAGTTGTTCTACTGATGAATTGTTCTCACTGTCAGGAAATTTCTCTTCAGTTCTAAGTTGCTTCTCTCCTTGATTAGTTTCCACCCATTGCTTCTTGTTCTGCCCTCAGGTGCCTTGGAGAATAGTTTGACTCCCTCTTCTTTGTGGCAACCCTTGAGATATTGGAACGCTGCTACCATGTCTCTCCTAGTCCTTCTTTTCATTAAACTAGACCTACCCAGTTCCTGCAACCGTTCTTCATATGTTTTAACCTCCAGTCCCCTAGTCCTCTTTGTTGCTCTTCTCTGCACTCTTTCTAGAGTCTCCACATCTTTTCTACATCGTGGTGACCAAAACTGGATGCAGATATTCCAAGTGTGGCCTTACCAAGGGATTATAAAGTGGTATTAACACTTCACGTGTTCTTGATTCTCTCCCTCTGTTGATGCAGCCTAGAACAGTTTTGGCTTTTTTGGCAGCTGCTGCCCACGGCTGGCTCCTATTTCAATGGTTGTCCACTAGGATTCCAAGATCCCTCTCACAGTTATTGCTATTGAGCAAGGTACCACCTATACTGCACCTGTGCATTTTATTTTTGGTATTTTTGTCTAAATGTAAGGTAACATGAAAGGTTCACCTTGCACATATATTCTAGTCATTCCCGACTCTAGTGTAAAACGGTGCTCATCTCTG
The DNA here is from genome assembly GCA_039707465.1 of Rhabdophis nuchalis. Taxonomy (NCBI): domain Eukaryota; kingdom Metazoa; phylum Chordata; class Lepidosauria; order Squamata; family Natricidae; genus Rhabdophis; species Rhabdophis nuchalis. The sequence goes on along the minus strand of CM077648.1, from coordinate 7,489,338 downwards.
TTTCAAAGCCGAAGAGCCAGCGCTGTCCGAAGATGTCTCCGTGGTCATGTGGCTGGCATGACTAAATGCCAAAGGCTCATGCAATGCTGTTACCTTCCCACCAAAGGTGGTTCCTATTTTTCTACTTACATTGTTTAATGTGTTTCCGAACCGCTAGGTTGGCAGAAGCTGGGACAAGTTGTTTGCGGGAGCTCGCTCCATTAAGCAGCGCTAGGGATTCGAACCGCCGAACTGCCGACCTTTCTGATCGACCAGCTCAGCGTCTTAGCCACTGAGCCACCTTTCTTTTTTCACCCTTGAATTTCATTTGGTTAGATCGCGCCCAACGTTCAAGTTTGTCGAGACCCATCTGGCACCTGTCTTCCGGAGTGTATCAGGACAACGGTTATGGTGATTCTTCTTCTTTCATCAATAATTGAAGAGGAAAGACTTTTTCTTGCAGAATAACTTTTATTTTTCCTCCCAAAAAGAGATCGTTGCATGGGACTCTGTCTCGATTGCACAGATGGGTGGCATTGAAGGGGGCTGTATGGGCAATCGGTAAACGGACGGTGAATCATCCAATGGCTTTGGAATCAGCTCAGATGGTTTCCACAGAAGAATGGAAAGAGGGCCCATTCCAAATCTGTTTGGAACACTGAACTGGGGTGATCCAGTTCGCTGGTTCAGTTGGAACACCTGGATTCAGCTCGAAGTCATTTGGCATTGATCTTTTAAGATCCTCCAAAATCCAACAGGACCAAAAATCAGAACTGAATAACACAAGTTTTTTTGCCTGCTCTTTACACTTTATAAATTCCTCAATTTAGGGGAATTTCGATCTTGATCGGCTCAAGGTTGACTCAGCCATCCGTCCTTCCGAGGTGGGTAAAATGAGGACCCAGATAGTTGGGGGCAAGAGGCTGGCTCTGTAAACTGTTTAGAGAGGGCTGTAAAAGCACTGTGAAGCAGTATATACATATAAGTCCTACTGCTATTGCTAATATCTCTCTCTCTCTCTCTCTCTTTATATATATATATATATATATATATATATATATATATATATATGTTAAATGTTTTTTTTAAAGGAATGATTAATAATTAATTAAGAGACCAGGATGGATCCATTTCGGACTTCTTAGTCCTCGTCAGCTGGCCATACTTTCCTACAGGGATTTGAACAAATCCCTGTAGGAAAGTATGGCCAGCTGACGAGGACTAAGAAGTCCGAAATGGATCCATCCTGGTCTCTTAATTACAATACAATACAATACAATAGCAGAGTTGGAAGGGACCTTGTAGGTCTTCTAGTCCAACCCCCTGCATGGGCAGGAATCTTATACCATTTCAGACAAATGGCTGTCTAACATCTTTTTAAAGACTTCCAGGGTTGGGGCATTCACAACTGCTGGAGGCAAGCTGTTCCAGAGGTTAATTGTTCTTACTGTTAGGAAATTTCTCCTTAGTTCTAAGTTGCTTCTCTCCTTGGTTAGTTTCCACCCATTGCTCCTTGTCCTGCCCCCAGGTGTCTTGGAGAAAAGTTTGACTCCCTCTTCTTTGTGGCACCCTCTGAGATATCGGAACACTGCTATCATGTCTCCCCTGGTCCTTCTCTTCATCAAACTAGACATACCCAGTTCCTGCAGCCGTTCTTCATATGTCTTAGTCTCCAGTCCTCTAATCATCTTGGTTGCTCTTCTTTGCACTCTTTCCAGAGTCTCCACGTCTTTTCTACATCGTGGCGACCAAAACTGTATGCAGTATTCCAAGTGTGGCCTTACCAAGGCACTATACAGTGGCATTAACACTTCACGCGATCTAGATTCTATCCCTCTGTTGATGCAGCCTAGAACTGTGTTGGCTTTTTTGGCAGCTGCTGCACACTGCTGGCTCATATTTAAATGGTTGTCCACTAGGATTCCGAGATCCCTCTCACAGTTGCTACTATTGAGCAAGGTACCACCTATACTGTACTTGTGCATTTGGTTTTTCTTGCCTATATGTAGGACCTTACTTTTTTCACAATTGAATTTCATTTTATTAGACAGTGCCCAATGTTCAAGTTTGTCTAGATCCTTCTGTATCTTAAGCCTATCTTCTGGAGTGTTGGCTATTCCTGCCAGCTTGGTGTCGTCTGCGAATTTGATGAGTTCCCCATTTATCCCCTCATCCAAATCGTTGATGAAGATGTTAAAGAGTACTGGGCCTAAAACAGAGCCTTGGGGGACTCCACTGCATACTTCCTTCCATGTAGATGCAGTTCCATTGAGGACTACACGTTGAGTGCGGTTGGTCAGCCAGTTACGAATCCATTTGGTGGTGGTGCTGTCTAACCCACAATTTTCTACTTTATCTAATAGTAGGTTATGGTCTACTTTATCAAATGCCTTACTGAAGTCCAGGTAAATTATATCAACAGCATTCCTCTGGTCCACTGATTTTTAATCATTCCTTTAATCATTCCTTTAAAAAAAACATTTAACACATATCTAAAAAGACAGCAGCAATTTAATAGGTCTCTGTCTGGATGATCTCAAAGAGGAGTCGAAAGGCAGAGAAGGATGACAAGTTTGTCTCCTCCCTTAAACAGGCCTAGCAGGAAGCTGTAACATAGTATCTTCATATATATATATATATATATATATATATATATATAGAGAGAGAGAGAGAGAGAGAGAGAGGGAGGGAGGGAGGGAGGGAGGGAGGGAGGGAGGGAGGGAGAGAGAGAGAGAGAGAGAGAGAGAGAGAGAGAGAGAGAGAGAGAGAGAGAGAGAGAGAGAGAGAGATTAGCAATAGCAGTAGGACTTATATTTATATACTCCTCCCTTAAATGGGGCCCTTACAGGAAGTTGTGGAAACAATTATCTATACTAAAATACTCCTGGATTAGCTGATGAAACAGGGTAGAACCGATTAGGCTGGAGTGCTAGGCTTCTGCCTTGGATTCATTACAGCCCCGGTTCGAATCCCAGTGGGGTGTGGCCAACTGATGAGAGCTAATAAGCTCGAAATAGATCTATCTTGGTCTCTCAAATTTAAATGTATTGATCAGCTCATAAAAACTAACACACACACACACACACACACACACACACACATATATATGTAATTGTTTCACAACAACCTGTTATATATATATGTTGTATCACAACACCCTATTAAGCCCCAGTTAAGGGAGGAAGCATACTGCTCTCCTTTTCTGCCTTTCGGCTCATCACCAGAGAGCATCTAGACAGAAAGCTATGAGTTCCGTTGTGTAATTTTTAAAAAAAATATGTGTGTTGTGTTGTTGTGGTGTTGTGACACAAGTATATACTTATCCTCCTGTCTCAGCTGATCAGGAAGAGAACCTGGTTGCCTAATGGCTAAGGCTCCTGCCTAGTTAGTAATACAACCCCGGTTCAAATCCCAGTAAGCTGATGAGAGCTAAAAAGCTCGAAATAGATCTATACTAGTCTCCCTGACTTATTTAGTGATCAGCTCAAAAACGTAACTCTCTCTCTCTCTATCTATACCTATATCTATATCTATGTCTCTGTCTCTGTCTCTGTCTCTGTCTCTGTCTCTGTCTCTATCTCTATCTCTATATCATCTATAGCTATAGCTATAGCTATAGCTATAGCTATATCTATCTCTATCTATCTATCTATCTATCTATCTATCTATCTATCTATCTATCTATCTATCTATCTCTATCACTATCTATCATCTATCTATCTATCTATCTATCTATCTATCTATCTATCTATCTATCTATCCATCCATCCATCCATCCATCCATCCATCCATCCATCCATCCATATCCATCCATATCCATCTACCCATCTACCCATCTACCCATCTACCTACCTACCTACCTACCTACCTACCTACCTACCTATCTATCTATCTATCTATCTATCTATCTATCTATCTATCTATCTATCTATCTATCTATCTACTCATGTATTATCTATCCATCCATCCATCTATCCATCTATCCATACATGTATCATCCATCCATCCATCCATCCATCCACTTCCTGTAACTAAAAATTAGAACTTTGGCGTATTCTCTACTCATGACATGCGTTCTATTGCTGGATTACTATAGATCCTTTGGCAAAGAAACCTGTAATTCATATTGCAACCTGAAAGCCCAGATAGCAAAACAGATCCTTTTTGGACTCAAATGCTTGGTTTCTATGTTTTCTCCTTGGACTGGTCCTCATAAATTTAGGAAGAGAGCAACTGTGGTCCATCTCAACAATTCTTGAAATGGATTCCTCTCAGTGGTGAAATGCTACCGGTTCAGACTGGTTCGCCTGAATTCGTCATAAAAAAAAAATTGCTACCAGTTTGGGCTGGTATTTCTGACGATCAGCTGTGGTGCACGATTTATATTAGCTAGAATTGTCAGATTTCCTGCTTTCTAGCTAATCTAAATTGCATGGCACAGAGGATTCTCCCCCGCCCCGCCCCGCTGTTCTACTTATTCACATTGGCAAACTGGTAGCGAAGGTTAGTTGATTTCACCCCTGATTCTTCTGATTCAGTGATGAGTAGCATGCATAATGTCAGATCTTGCTAAACGTCAAGCACGGCCATTGATGAAGGATGCTGGGAATTCTAACACTCCAATTATGACTGAATAAAAGTTGCCTCCCGCCGTGTTGTTAAATCCAAGACTTGTATTCATTGTCACTGGTTTCTTGGAAGGAAAGAACAGGATCTTAAAAAAAGAAAAGAAAAGAATTCAGCTCCAGCGATTTCTGGTTCTCTGTTAGATAAGCGAAAGGAGGAGGAGTGACCTGGCATCTCTTAAATAGTTTCCACATGGAAATGCTCCCCGAATTTGTCAATCGGATTTTAGATAAACGATGCAGTGAAAGTCTTACTCACCCGCTATAAACGAGCATGAAAAGCTTTGCAATTTCTCGTGACACATTGCTCAGCTGAAAATTATGATGTTTTTGTTTCTTTCAGAAGCTGGTCGTTTTCTTTCTTTACTCTTCCATTTGGATTTCTTCCCCCCTTGTTCAAATTATGCTTATTGCTGAAGTCGAAGCCTAATGACAGACTGGAAGAGAAGCACTGTCCAGAAGCTCGCTATAATTTGCGTGGTCACACAACCGGCATGATTGTTAAAAGAGTTTCAAGGACATCTTTGAAGGACATCAACACTTCAGGATGAAGCTTGCCAATTTGCAACTTGGGCTGTACTTGGTGGCAACGTTCCGATGGATGGACCCAACTAGAGCAAGCATGGTTGAGACTATCAAAATCTCTGAATGCAGGAGAAGGCGGAGCCTGCATCGCCACAATACCACGTTTGATCCTGATGCTGAAAAATCATCGTTGATTCTTTTGCCGCTGGACAGTCCACTGGACCTAAACTGTCCCGAAGGAACAGCAAAGACGAAGGTGGAGCTTTGCTGACCACAGGGATATCGCAAAGTCCCTGTTTGGTCCAAAGGAAGGGCTTCAATGATTGAGTACATCATTTCGGCACCGATGAGGGCAAAACCGGATCTAGCTCATTCCCACGCAAACACACATAATTAACAAATAGGATTCTTCCCCTCTCTATTAGAGCAGGTCACATTGTCCAATTGAATCTGCTTGTATTGTTATGAGAAAAAGGCTTTGGCTTTGGCAAACACTGGCTGAAGTGCCCTTGGCTCTCACAACTCATCTTTTTAATGTCTGGAGCATATTTTCCATTTCTCCCTCCCACCTCCCAGTTTGTTGGCAAGGTAACTAGGGCATACAAAACCTTTGCCAGACCAATTCTTGAATACAGCTCATCTGCCTGGAATCCACACTGTTTATTGGACAACTGACAATACAATTGAGCGGATCCGGAGGTATTTCACGAGAAGAGTCCTCCACTCCTCTGCTCACAATAGAATCCCTTATGCCACCAGGGTTGAAATTTTGGGCTTGGATAGCATAGAACTATGCCGCCTATGGTCGGACCTCAGCATAGTGCGCAAAATTGTCTGCTACAACATCCTACCTGTCAACCACTACTTCAGCTTCAACCGCAATAATACATGGGCAAAGAATAGATGCAAACTCAAGGTAAAACGCTCCAAACTCGATTGCAGAAAATACGACTTTAGCAACAGAGTGGTCAACGCCTGGAAGGCTCTACCTGACTCTGTTGTTACTTCCTCAAACCCTCAAACAGCTTCAACCTTAAACTGTCTACTGTGGACCTCACCCCATTCCTAAGAGGTCCATAAAGGGGGCTGCATAAGCGCACCAGTGTGCCTACCATCCCCATTTATTTGTACTCATTTCATGTGCTCAAGTCCATGTTTATACTTATACCTGCTATCTCGTACATGTTTGACAAGCTAACTAAATAAAAAGAAATAAAATACATCATTTTGGCACCGATGAGGGCAAAACCGGATCTAGCTAATTCCCGCACAAACCCACATAATAAACCCCGGCTGGATTACTGCAACGCTCTCTACATGGGGCTCCCCTTGAGGTGCACTCGAAAGCTACAGTTAGTACAGAATGCGGCCGCGCGGGTGATTATGGGTGCCTCAAGGCAAACCCACGTAACACCTCTCCTGCGCGAGCTGCACTGGCTGCCTGTGGCCTTTCGAGTGCGCTTCAAGGTGTTGACAACCATCTTTAAATCGCTCCATGGCTCGGGGCCTAGCTATATACGAGACCGCCTCCTGCCCCATACATCCCTTCGTCCGATCCGCTCCCACAGAGAGGGCCTTCTCCGGGTGCCGTCGACGGGGCAATGCCGGTTGGCGACACCCAGGGGAAGGGCCTTCTCTGTGGCGGGCCCGGCCCTCTGGAACGACCTACCCCCCGACCTTCGCACTATCTCGGACCTCCGTCTCTTCCGCCAACGTCTGAAGACGTATTTATTTCAACAAGCCGGCCTAGGATAGCCCCCTGTTCCTGACTTTAAAAAAAAAAAATAATAATTATAATTTGGGAAGGTTTTTAACATGGGTTTTAGCACGGGTTAATCTAATTTAATATATTTTAAATTGATATTTATTGTATTTTTGTGGTTTTAATAATGCCTGTGCGCCGCCCTGGGTCCTAACAAGGAGAAGGGCGGGATATAAATTTAATAAAATAAAATAAATAAATATGATCCTTCCTCTCCCTGTTAGAGCAAATCTGTTAGGGGATATCTCCGTTGGGAGACAGCAGAGGGTGTGCAGCGGAGTATGCAGCTAGAGGAGTGTTGCTAATGTACACACAATTCGTATACCAGACACTGTTTAAGTAAAATAAAATAGCTTTTACTGAAGTTGTAGAAAACTACTAAACTAGGGCTTCCGGTTCCGGCTCCAGCGGTGACGGGCGAGCCTGGGGCTCGCTCGCCGCTTTGTTGCCTTTTCTGCCCCCCCACGGGGGCGGGACACTCCGGTTACCGGAGGTCTCCCGTAGGGTCGGCTCGGAGGAGACGTTCCTCCTCATGGCGGTGGGGAGAGCGATCCCCTCCGCGACCTAGGTGAGGAGGAACATGCTGCGGGGGGTTCTCCCTTCGCCAACGGCTGTCGGCGCCATTCACTTCAATGTAGAGGACTGAGCGGAGGAGATCGGAAGGCTCGCCGAGGCTTCAGCTGCGAGGGAGAGTGAGTTTTAAAAAGACTTTTTTTCCTTGCTGCCAGCCGGGCTGAACGGACTGGGAGGGGGGTGTTTGTTTCCAAAACCCCCCCCTCGGACTTAAGCGGCACTTTAAAATGGCTTCTCTGGAAGAGAAAGCGGAAATCTTAAATCCGGACTGTCTCTAACAAGGGAAAGTGGTATGCGGCTACTTGCAACATTGTGTCTAGGTCTGGCTGGTTAAAAATTTTATTTTTCTACTCTCTCCTCTGGGCTCTGAGATGGGCGGTGGAAAGTGGCTTTTCTTTGTCCCTGCCTGACTATTTTAACTATGGAAAATTCCCAGCGTCTCTTTACAATTGGGACTCTCTCTGGATATTAATGAAGATTTTTTTTTTTTGTTCGATTTGTGGTTCCTTTCTGGATTACCTTCGCTATTATAACTATTGAGTTGGAAAATTGTCTCTCTCTTGGTTCCTGAATTTTACAACGTTTCAACCTTGATCTGAACTTTTGGCTCCCGGTTAGTCTCACCAGCCCCACCCTGAAAACGCCATTTTGGTGGCACTGACTCTAACAGCTAAGATGGCTCAAGAAACAGCACTGACAAGTTTAGAACAACAGATGGCTTCTCTTGAAACTGTTATACAAACTTTGGTTCAAGAAATTCAGGCCCAGAGGGCAGAAAACATCATTTTCATGAAGGAGCTATTGGACACACGGAAGCAAATGCTGGAAATCACACAGAAGACTGAAGAATTGGAAGGGGGGCTGGTGGGGGTTAAGGGAGAGATTAAAAATGTTACTAAAGAGGTTGAGGAAACAAGTGGGCATGTGTCTAGGATTGATATGGAAAGAATGACATATTTTTTGAGATTTCAGAATGTTTTTGAGCAACCTGGTGAATGCCTCCCTGATCTTATGAGCACAATTTTAGCAGACTATTTACAAAAACCTAAAGATGAGATCAGGGGGGACATTGACCTAGCCTATAGAATTAACTCAGCATATGCCAGGATAAATGAAGTGCCTAGAGAGATACATGTGAAATTTGTTAGAAGGTCAACCAGAGAGGAAATCTTGAAGGCGCAGAGAGGGAACCCTTTAATCTACCAACAAAAAACGGTCACTATCTTGAAGCAGATTCCTAGAAAGATTCGAGAAGCAAGGAGGAAATTTTCCTTCTTGTCTAAAATTTTATTTGATCATGGGATTTGGTTCAAGTGGGTGACACCCGAAGGGATGCTGGTGTTCTGGGAAGGAGGAAGAGTGAGGATTAAAACAGTTGCTGAGGCGGAAGCCTTTCTTAAAAAACATTCCTCTGCCCTGGGGGAAGATCCAGGGGGGACGGAGGGGGCCACGGCCCCGCCCGCAGGGTGCCAGGGGGGAGAAAAAGAAGATACAATAGCCAAGAGACTTAGATCGAAAAAATAACTTTGCCTTGATTTTTCTGAACAATTTTGCTTAATATTTTCTGGATTTTTTGTAAATGTCTGACAGCGTGGAACTGAGAATTTAGGTATATGTACTTGCTTTTACCTTGTAGTGTTATGAAAAATGCTTTTTTTTTTGGTTATTTTTCTATTGTGTATTTTGAGGTCTCGGAAGGGCCGACGACTCTGACGTGAATGCTCTCAAAATTTCTTTGTATCCCTTACCCTACCCTATAGAAAAAATGTAAAACCAATAAAACTTTTTCAATATAAAAAAAAAAAAGAAAACTACTAAACTAAACTACTGCTCAACAAGCAATGATGTTAAACGAGTCAAAAACAAAGTCTCAACAAATATCAAATTGCTTACAGTCAGCAAACACAGTCTTCCTTCTTCTTCTTCAGTTTGTCACAGCACACGAGCAATTCAGTTATCAAACAGCAAGTCCAACAGAGAGAGAGAGAGAGAGATGCCCTCTCCTGGCTTCCTCTTAGAGATAATTGCCCTTACTAATTGCACTCTAACCTTCCAACATCCTTAAAGTCACAATGACCATATATCATCATGTTATTATATATTGCCTACCCAACTCTAGGAGTCTACTCCTAACAAAGTCACATTGTCCAATTGAATCTCTTTGCATTGTTATGAGAAAAAGTATTTGGCTCTGGCAAACACCTGCTGAAGTGCCCTTGATTCTCACTATTCGCCTTCTTGATGTCTGGAGCATGCTTTCCACCTCTCCCTGTCATCCCCCCCCCCCGATTTGTTGGCAAGCTGGGGAAGTGATAATGGTTGCAACAGCAAACTGTGGTTTGAACTTGAAACGTAGCTTATGGTGGACACTAAAGCCCTAGGAAGGAATAGCAATAGTGTCCTGTTGACATTGTGCAGTGTGCAGCTTGGCATGCAGTTAAGTCCACCTATCCCCCAATAAAACAGACCTTCTGTGTTGGTCTGGATGCTTCATTATACAATATAATACAATACAATAGCAGAGTTGGAAGGGACCTTGTAGGTCTTCTAGTCCAACCCCCTGCCTAGGCAGGAACCTTATACCATTTCAGACAAATGGCTATCCAACATCTACTTAAAGACTTCCAGGGTTGGGGCATTCACAACTTCTGGAGGCAATTTCTGTTCCACTGATTAATTGTCCTAACTGTCAGGAAATTTCTCCTTAGTTCTAAGTTGCTTCTCTCCTTGATTAGTTTCCACCCACTGCTTCTTGTCCTGCCCCCAGGTGTCTTGGAGAATAGTTTGACTCCCTCTTCTTTGTGGCAGCCTCTGAGATATCGGAACACTGCTATCATGTCTCCCCTGGTCCTTCTTTTCATCAAACTAGACATGCCCAGTTCCTGCAAATGTTCTTCATATGTTTTAGTCTCCAGTCCCCTAATCATCTTGGTTGCTCTTCTCTGCACTCTTTCCAGAGTCTCCACGTCTTTTCTATATCGTGGCGACCAAAACTGTATGCAGATATTCCAAGTGTGGCCTTACCAAGGCACTATACAGTGGCATTAACCCTTCACGTGATCTTGATTCTCTCCCTCTGTTGATGCAGCCTAGAACTGTGTTGGCTTTTTTGGCAGCTGCTGCACACTGCGGGCTCCTATTTCAATGGTTGTCCACTAGGACTCCAAGATCCCTTTCACAGTTACTGCTATTGAGCAAGGTATCACCTATCCTGTCCCTGTGCATTTTGTTTTTCATTAAACGAAGAGGACGGTGAAAGTGGGAAAAATAGAAACACACATACTAAGAACTGCTGCAAAGTAAGAAGTGTTGAGTTGCTGAGGAGCCTAACAACGAACAAATGCAAATAAATCTAAATCTAACTAGCAATGCTGTGTGCATGGGAGGTGGGCTTTTTTCCCTCGGATGAACATGTGCCACGGATTAAGCTGGATTCTTCTTGGTGCTTCTGTTTCCTCCAAATGCTAAAGGAAATGGAGTCTGGCATCCCAGGATGCACTTGGGTGTTTTTTCATGGAATGAGGGATGCTGGGAAATTGACCCTTATAAGGCCCAGTGTCAATAAAGATCGGCCTTTGGCCACTAGGTGGAGCTCAAGATGCATTAAAGAGCAACGATAGCAATCAAAATACGTACGCTGTATAAAAAGACACACAACGTATAACAATACACAGCGTTGCAGTTGTTAAGTTTGTTGCATGTTTGTTGAGTAGATCTGCCTTCCCCATGGACTTTGCTTGTCAGAAGGGCGCAAAAGGGGATCCCACACTACAACCCAGTGGTGGGTTTCAAATTTTTTAGAACCTACTCTGTAGGTGTGGCCTATTTTGTGGGCGTGGCTTGGCAGTCATGTGACAGGGTGGGAGTGGCCACCTTTTAAAATGTGGTGAAGCTCATTTAACAACGCTCTTGCTTAGCAACCAAAATTTTTGACTCAATTGTGATGATAAATTCTTTCTTTCTTTCTTTCTTTCTTTCTTTCTTTCTTTCTTTCTTTCTTTCTTTCTTTCTTTCTTTCTTTCTTTCTTTCTTTCTTTCTTTCTTTCTTTCTTTCTTTCTTCTTTCTTTCTTTCTTTCTTTCCTTTCCTTTCCTTTCCTTTCCTTTTCTTTCCGTTGGGTCACTGGCAGCGGCGGGCCAGATTTACTTCCAGGTACGCCGGTGGAATCCCCTCTCACCGGTTGTCTAAATTTCACCAACCGGCTCTTGCGAGTAGGTGCAAGCCTGCAGAAACCCACCACTGCTACAACCGTCATAAATACGAACCAGTTTGAATTTTGATCACGTAACCATGGGAATGTTGCAATGGTCATAAGTGTGAAAAACGGCCATAGGTGTTCTCTCCAAGGCTTCCCCAGAGCCTGAAGCAAACTCCTGGTCCCGACAAAAGCCTCTTTTATTAATTGACAGTGAATTCTGCTCATTCCCATCCAGCAAAGTCTTTCAAGGGAGGATTTATGACCTTATCTGGCTTGGAGAGCTGACTGGACGATATTTACAGAACTTGGCAAGGAGTCTCAGAGAATCACGAACCAATGAAGCGAACTAATGGTCTCCTGCAAGCTCCACTCCCCTTTCGCTCCTCTTTTATTTCCTCTGGCAGGGGCCATGCACTGTCTACCTGTGGCCTGACTCCCAAGTCAACCCCTGTTCTTTAGCTCTTCCCTTCGTCCGGCAACTCTGCACATGCGCACACTGGGAACAGGCTCCAGCTGTTCTTCTGCCCCACTGATGTCCGACTCTGAAGGCAGCTGATAACTGGCATACGTCCCTGGCCCCCTCTCTGCCTCCGACACAGAGCCCTCCTCAGAGCTTTCCCCAGACTCCAGGACTGGCCCAAGTTCCTCCCCAACCCTCCTCACTGTCTGGAATCTGCCATCAGCTCCACGGGCTGCTGGCGGGCCACAAGAATAGGTCGGTTTTTTTCAGTGCCGTTGTAACTTTGAAGGGTCACTAAATGAACTATTAGAAACCAAGGGCTACCTGTATTTAACCTTGGTTCTGCTGGATCGTAAATGGGGCTGTATTTCAAAGAGCCACTTTGGAATATGCACGCCATAGCTGCCTGTTTGAGCATGCTTTTAGGTGCTTAAATCTTAAGTTCTGTGATTGGCATCGCCCAATAAGAGCAGGGAAAAAGACTGCAAGGGAGGGCGCTAAGGCTCATGGAAGAATTGCAGAAGAGAGAGAGAGAGAGAAATCCAGTATCCCTCTTTTTATGAGTTCAAATCCCCTAAAATCCCATTATCCGGCTTACCTTCAATTCCTCATTTCACACGGGGGGGCAATACGAATGTAAAATTAAAAGGTTGTTGGAACGATTGCGGAGAAAAAATGCATAGAAAGCAATCTGTATCATCGTATCAATTCTGAGAAGGTGGTTAAAGAGAGATTTTAAGCCTTGAATCCCAGGCTAAGAGTAGAGAAAACAACTCTTAAGTAAGCAAAGGGGTCGATTCGAAAAAGAAGAGCCACAAAGATGATTAGAGGACTGGAGGCTAAAACATATGACGAACGGTTGCAGGAGCTGGGTATGTCTATTTTGATGAAAAGAAGGACCAGGGGAGACATGATAGCAGTCTTCCGATATCTCAGGGGTTGCCCCAAAGAAGAGGGAGTCAAACTATTTTCCAAAGCACCTGAGGGCAGGACAAGAAACAAGACCACACCTAGAATATTACATCCAGTTTTGGTCACCACATTATAAAGAAGATGTGGAGACTCTAGAAAGAGTGCAGAGAAGAGCAACCAAGAGGATGAGGGGACTGGAGACTAAAACATATGAAGAACGGTTGCAGGAACTGGGTAGGTCTAGTTTAATAGAAAGAAGGACCAGGGGAGACATGATAGCAGTGTTCCGATATCTCAGAGGGTGCCACAAAGAAGAGGGAGTCAAACTATTCTCCAAGGCACCTGAGGGCAGGACAAGAAGCAATGGGTGGAAACTCATCAAGGAGAGAAGCAACTTAGAACTGAGTAGAAATTTCCTGACTGTGAGAACAATTAATCAGTGGAACAGAAGTTGCCTCCAGAAGTTGTGAATGCCCCAACACTGGAAGTTTTTAAGAAGATGTTGGACAGCCATTTGCCCCGAATGGTGTAGGGCAGGGGTCCCCAACCCCCGGGCCGCAGACCGGTGCCGGTCCGTGGCTTGATAGGAACCGGGCCTCAGTGAACAGCGCAACTCTTAGAAAGGGCCAGAGAGGAGAAGGAGGGAGGATGGGGCAGCCCCCTGGGCAGAGCGCGCACTGGGGGCGGGAGAGCACAGGTGCGGCCGCTTGCGCCATTGGGGGCCCAAGAGGGGTGAGTGAGCTGACTCACCGCCCCCGTGCACGCATGCGCTGCCTGTTCCTGCTCCCCCTCACTCCCCCTCTACGCTGGCCAAGCCATGGCCACCGGTCCGCGGAATTTTTTTAACATGAAACCGGCCCCTGGTGCCAAAAAGGTTGGGGACCCCTGGTGTAGGGCAGGGGTCTCCAACTTTTGCAACTTTAAGTCTGAAGGACTTCAGCTCCCAGAATTCTCCAGCCAGCTTTGCTGGCTGGAGAATTCTGGGAGCTGAAGTCCTTCAGACTTAAAGTTGCAAAGGTTGGAGACCCCTGGTGTAGGACTTCCTGCCTAAGCAGGGGGTTGGACTAGACGTCCTCCAAGGTCCCTTCCAGCTGTTATTCGGCTCCATTCTGTTATTCAAGATTAATCTTTCAATGTTTTGGATAATCTCTGCTGCTTTGTGCAGAAGTGAGAGCTGGCATAGAGCAGCCCAGATCTGAGAAGAGTATAAATACGCGGGCTTCTTTTCAACTACACATAAATCTTTCACCTGCATGGGAACGGTTTAAGGGGCTCCCAAGCTCTTTGTTTCCAACCTCTCAACATCAACCTTTTCACTTGATGCCCTATAAATCTATAATCAAAAGGGGGGGGGGGATAAAAAGAGATTTTTTTTCTCTTCAGGCAATTGAAACAACACCTGCCCCCAGGTTACAGAACTGTTATTAAAAAAAACAAACCACAGTCTGTAGTCTGACAGCAAAACGGCGTGTTTTCGTTTTCAAGGAAAAGCAACGGTTGGAATAGTTAGGAATTCAGAAAAAGCATCGCGGGAGATTTCTTAATTTTTTTAAAAAAAGAAAACTCGTCTGGCAATGTCTGGTGTTTGGGGAGAGGACAGGACACGGGTGCAGATAAATGCTGGGTTCCATCCAGGGGTGGGATTCACATTTTTTTTTACTACCGGTTCTGTGGGCGTGGCTTGGTGGGTGTGGCAAGGGAAGGATACTGTAAAATCTCCATTCGCTCCCCATTCTGGGGCTAATGAAGATGTTGGATAAGCATTTGTCTGAAGTATAATAATAATAATAATTTATTACATTTATAAACCGCCCCCTCTCCCCGAAGGGACTCGGGGTGGTGTACAGGAAAATTAAAAAAACATCTAAAAACATACAAGACATACAAAGTTAAAAGCGAATTAAATTACCCTGTACAAGAATTTAAAAACATTAAAATTATAACCCATTAAAATCAGATAGATAATTTGCAAAAAACAGACTGGGGCAAGAAGCGTCGATTAGGCCAAACCGGCCTGATGGAACAAATAAGTTTTTACTTTTTGGCGGAAGGTGCGGAGGTCCGTAGTCATTCTAATATCCGGGGGTAGGTCGTTCCAGAGGGTCGGGCCCATCACAGAGAAGGCCCTTCCCCTGGGCGTCGCCTGCTGGCATTGCCTAGTGGACGGCACCTGGAGAAATCTGTTGAGTCCCTAGCCGGTCCAGACCTCGTATCGGCGGGAACAGCACGGGGAGACCGCCAGGACCTCACAGCCCAATCTGACTCTCAGCTGGGGGCCTCGCCCATCGGGGAACCACCCTACCAGAATAATACTCGCCAGCAAACGCCAACTACCTCAAGCCCGGTCGCCACGCCCCCTCACCCGGACTTGCTAGGGTCGCCATTGCCGCCTACGGCGACTCCACCTCCGAGGGCAGGCCGCGATGACGTAGGCGAAGGCTCCGTGTCCCACAGGGAGGAGCCTCCTCAAGAACTAAGGCGGTCAGGGCGGACCCGACACCGCCCCGCCTATCTGAACGACTACGCGTGCGCATGTACTGTGTTGGACAGAGAACCTAGACACATGCGCACTGACTATGGGGGAAGGAGTGTTGAGTCCCCAAGCCTATGTCCCAGACAGCTCGTCTGGTAACCTATGAGTCACCGCATTCTGGAGCTGAGCCAGCAGCTGCAGTGATTAACAGAGACAAGCTGTCTGGAATTTGTCTGGAAAGGAGTTACAATGTGGCAATTGCATTGCTAGGAGTTTCCTGCCTGGTAACTCTATATAAGAGGTTGCCAGAGAAGAAACCTTGCCAGTTGAATCTTGTGTGTGTTGTAAATAGTGTGAATAAACGTTCCTGTTGTTTTGACCATGCCTGAGTCGGAATCCTTTGTCTGATCTAACAAAATCCCTCTCTGATATCGTGCCTGAGCAGGGGGTTGGACTAGAAGACCTCCAAGATCCCTTTCAAATCTTATTCTACTCTACTCTACTCTATTCTATTCACTCCACTCCATATTCTATTCTATTCTATTCTATTCTATTCTATTCTATTCTATTCCATTCCATTCCATTCCATTCCATTCCATTCCATTCCATTTCCTTCCCATTCTCTATTCTATTCTATTCTATTCTATTCTATTCTATTCTATTCTATTCTATTCTATTCCATTCCATTCCATTCCACTCCACTCCACTCCACTTCATGTTCTGTTCTGTTCTGTTCTATTCTATTCTATTCTATTCTATTCTATTCTATTCTATTCTATTCTATTCTATTCTGATGTTAACGAAAAGAATCTAAATACTCCTTGATCGGCAATGTGCAAGAAGGAAGACCAGCCAGAAGTATTGCCAGAAGAGAGACAAACACGCGCCCATTTCTTTTGTCTCAGCATGCATCTTTGCAACACAATTTTCATTTCAGAGTTCAGCAGGCATCCCAGGATAAGGTTGCCAGCATCAAAAAAAGCACCTGTCTTGGAATGAGGTTCCCACTGTGTCAGGCCGGAAGAGCTGATCCCTTTCTAATTAAAAGAGCAAGGATAACAAGCCAATAAACCCTTAAAAGTTCTCATAACTCTTCTGCCTGTTAGGATGACCTTCCACTTCTCCTTCCTTGAAGACGTTTGATAAGTATTTGAAACACCACAAGTGTGTTCAAGGCTTGATTTCCATCTCAGACTTATTGAGGTCAGGAACTAAGGAGAGATGGCTTGGCCAGGTGGACATCTGAGGTCAAATGTTCTATTTTCAATCTTTATGTTTTTGGATATGTGCTAAACTTTCCGAGCTCTGGTGGCACAATGGCTAGAGTGTAGTAAAAGCAGCGGTGGGATTCAAATAATTTAACAAAAATTATTATTAATTTAATAATTAATTAAAAATCATTAATTTAATTTGACCTAGTTATTTGCGGGATCGCATCCTGCCCCATACATCCCTTCGGCCGATTCGCTCTCACAGAGAGGGACTTCTCCGGGTGCCGTCCACTAGGCAATGCCAGCGGGCGACGCCCAGGGGAAGTGCCTTCTCTGTGATGGGCCCGACCCTCTGGAATGACCTTCCCCCTGACATTAGAACGACCACGGACCTCCGCTCCTTCCGCCAGAAACTCAAAACCCACCTGTTTCAACTAGCCGGCCTGGGCTAATTCCATGCTTCCCGCCTCACTTTGTAATTTTAAATTATGTGATTAGGTTTTAAGGTTAAGTTTTTAATTTTTATAAATTTGTACAGGGGATTATTTAATTCGATTTTAGTTTATATGTAATGTTGATGTCACTTTTTAATTTTTTACCTGTACACCGCCCCGAGTCCCTTCGGGGAGAGGGGGCGGTCTAGAAATCTAATAAAATAAAATAAAATAAAATCAAACAACCGGTTCTCTGCCGTAATGATTTCTTCCAACAACCAGTTCACCAAACTGCTCAGAAAGTTAACAACCAGTTCTCCCAAAGTGGTGCGAACTGGTCGAATCCTACCACTGAATTGAGATTGAGATTTATTGAATTTATATACCGCCCTATCTCCCTTTCGGGACTCAGGGCGGTGTACAGCCAACAGTAAGAATAGGTCATACAAAAACTAAAATCATATGTTCAAAAATATTAAATAGATTGGCCTGCCAATTAAAACCCCCTGCTAAGATCAATTTAAAACTATGACAGGCCGTCAGCACGAAATAAAGGGGTCTTCAGGGCCCGACGGAAGAGGCGTAGGTCCGTGATCATCCGTAGTTCAGGGGGCAGGTCATTCCAGAGGGCAGGAGCTGGTCATTCCTAGGGGTCGCCAGCCGACATTGCTTGGCTGACGGCACCCTGAGGAGGCCCTCTCTGTGGGAGCGAACTGGTTGGTGGGAGGTATTTGGTAGCAGGAGGCGGTCTTGCAAGTAGCCAGGTCCCTTGCCATGGAGCGCTTTAAAGATGGTCACTAATATCTTGAAGCGCACCCGGAAAGCCACAGGCAGCCAGTGCAGCTCACGCAGGAGAGGTGTCACATGGGAGCATCTAGATGCTCCCAAGATCCCCCGCGCGGCCGCATTCTGAACTAACTGGAGCCTCTGGGTGCACCTCAAGGGAAGCTCCATGTAGAGAGTGTTACAATAGTCCAGGCGGGAAGTGACGAGGGCTTGAGTGACCGTGCGTAAAGCATCACAATCCAGAAAGGGGCGCAACTGGCGTATCAGGCGAACCTGATAGAAAGCCCCCCTGGCCACGACCGTCATATGGTCTTCTAGAGACAGCCGAGAGTCCAGGAGGACACCCAAGTTGCGAGCCCTCTCTGTGGGGGCCAATAACTCGCCCCCAATAGCCAGAGATGGTACCAACTGGCTCAGGGGTGGGTTTCAAATTTTTTAGAACCTACTCTGTAGGTGTGGCCTATTTTGTGGGTGTGGCTTGGTAGTCATGTGACAGGGTGGGAGTGGCCACCTTTTAAAATGTGGTGAAACTCATTTAACAACGCTCTTGCTTAGCAACCAACATTTTGGACTCAATTGTGATGATAAATTCTTTCTTTCTTTCTTTCCTTCCTTCCTTCCTTCCTTTTTTCCTTTCCTTTCCTTTCCTTCCCGTTGGGTCACTGGCAGCGGCGGGCCAGATTTACTTCCAGGTACGCCGGTGGAACCCCCTCTCACCGGTTCTCTAAATTTCACCAACCGGTTCTTGCGAGTAGGCGCGAACCTGCAGAAACCCACCACTGAACTGGCTGTACCGTGACGCCGGAAGCCACAGCCACTCAGTCTTGGATGGGTTGAGTCGGAGCCTGTTTCTCCCTATCCAGACTCGCACGGCCTCCAGACACTGGGACATCACTTCCACCGTATCGTTGGGGTGGTCTGGGGTAGAGATGAAGTTAACGATAAAGGTTCCCCTTGCACATAGGTGCTAGTCAATTCCGACTCTAGGGGGCGGTGCTCATCTCGGTTTCAAAGCTGAAGAGCCAGTGCTGTCCGGAGATGTCTCTGTGGTCATGTGGCCGGCATGACTCAACACCAAAAGGCGCACAGAACGCTGTTCCCTTCCCACCAAAGGTGGTCCCTATTTTTCTACTTGCATTTTTTTTCGTGCTTTCGAATGGCTAGGTTGGCAGAAGCTGGGACAAGGAATGGGAGCTCACTCTGTTACGCAGTGCTAGGGATTCGAACCGCTGACCTTTCTGATCGGCAAGCTCAGTGTTTTAGCCACTGAGCTTCAGCGTCCTTATAACGTCCCTATAAAATCCCTATAAACTTCCTATTAATTTATAAAGTCCCTTAAAAAATAATAAACTAAGCCAAGATCTATTCTATTCTAGTTCTACACCACTCCACTCCATATATTCTATTCTATTCTATTCTATTCTATTCTATTCTATTCTAGTCTAGTCTAGTCTAGTCTATTCCATTCCATTCCATTCCATTCCATTCCATTATTTCCATTCCATAGTGAAGAATGGAAGAATTTATATTCCTTTCAGACAATTGATTTGCATTTCCTTTTAGAGGGTCCTTGAAGCACTTGGAGGTTTATCTGAGTCCTCAGGACCACCTGAGTCCTACTTCTGGTTCCTGTAGTCTACAGCAGGGGTCTCCAACCTTTGCAACTTTAAGTCTGAAGGACTTCAGCTCCCAGACTTCTCCAGCCAGCTTTGCTGGCTGGAGAATTCTGGGAGCTGAAGTCCTTCAGACTTAAAGTTGCAAAGGTTGGAGACCCCTGGTCTACAGGAACCATTATAAATATAAATCCTTCCATTCCCCAACATCCATTCAGAGGTCAAGAAGCTTCTTGGATGAGAAGCGAAGCATCTTCAAAGAAAAAAATAAGAGAAGTCCAGTTGCCTCCTCATAAAGCATGTTTGGGACGATGCTGGACTGGGGAAAATACAGATTTACACTACACTACACTACACTACAACACAATACAATACAATAGCAGAGTTGGAAGGGACCTTGGAGGTCTTCTAGTCCAACCCCCTGCCTAGGCAGGAAGCCCTATACCGTTTCAGACAAATGACTACCCAACATCTTCTTAAAGACTTGCAATGTTGGGGCATTCACAGCTTCTGGAGGCAACTTCTGTTCCACAGATTAATTGTTCTCACTGTCAGGAAATTTCTCCTCACTTCTAAGTTGCTTCTCTCCTTGATTAGTTTCCACCCATTGCTTCTTGTTCTGCCCTCAGATGCTTTGGAGAATAGCTTGACTCCCTCTTCTTTGTGGCAACCCCTGAGATATTGGAAGATGCTATCCTGTCTCCCCTGGTCCTTCTTTTCATTAAACTAGACCTACCCAGTTCCTGCAACTGTTCTTCATATGTTTTAGCCTCCAGTCCTTTAATCATCTTTGTTGCTCCTCTCTAGAAAGAGTCTCAACACCTTTTTTACATCACGGAGACCAAAACTGGATGCAAATATTCCAAGTGTGGCCTTCCTAAGGCCTTATAAAGTGGTATTAATCCTTCACGTGATCTTGATTCTATCCTTCTGTTTATGCAGCCTAGAACTGGGTTGGCTTTTTTGGCAGCTGCTGCCTCCTATTTAAATGGTTGTCCACTAGGACTCCAAGATCCCTCTCACAGTTACTGCTATTGAACAAGGTACCTCCTATACTGTACCTGGATTAAACAAAAGGGTGGGGAATGCATCCATGGTCAAGAGATTAATAAAGCAGAATTATATGCTCTACCTCCCTGAAAGTGCTGGCAATTATCAGAGACATAATGGTAAATTCTGAAATAGACACGCACAGGATGTATCTATTAAAACCTCCACCCCAATATACTCAGAGAAGGAGCCACAGCGTAGCAAAGGAAGATATTAGGAACAGCATAACTCCAATTCTATGTATAATTACCTGGACATTTAACTCTATCAAAGTCAATACTTCTCACATCTGAGAAGCGCAAGACTCAATTTGTAAAACACATTAAGCTTTGAGGAAAGATTCACAACCATTTGCAGTACAATTTACGGGGTCTACGGCTTTTAAATGTTGGTTAACCTTTTTGGGATTTTCAATGTCTTGGCATCTACAGGACCCAATACACAATCTGTTGGCCGCGCAAGTCCTAAAAAGGAGATAAAATGAACCCAAATAAACAAATCAGTCAAAACCAATTATTATTTTTCCCATTGATATTTTGAGGAGAGCCTGATAGATACTGATTTATACTGAATAGTTATCAGTATGTATACTGAACATTAGTATGTATCTCCTTATACTAGAGCATTTTCGCTTCTTTCAGTTAGAAATTGAACTTAGAATTTGAGTAATGAAACATCTGCAAGTATCAACCAAGCTCAGAAACCATCAAGGATCTCTTACTTAGAGACTTCAATACTAGAAACTACAGAATAGAATAGAATAGAAAAGAAAAGAAAATATGGAACGGAATGGAATACAATAGAATATGGAATGGAATGGAATGAATGGAATGGAATGGAATATGGAATGGAATGGAATAGAATATGGAATGGAATGGAATAGAATAGAATAGAATAGAATATAATAGAAAATATGGAATGGAATGGAATGGAATGGAATAGAATATGGAATGGAATGGAATAGAATATGGAATGGAATGGAATAGAATAGAATAGAAATAGAATGAATAGAATGGAATGGAATGGAATAGAATAGAAAATATGGAATGGAATGGAATAGAATATGGAATGGAATAGAATAGAATAGAAATAGAATGAATAGAATGAATATAATAAAATGGAATGGAATGGAATAGAAAATATTGAATAGAATAGAGTAGAATAGAATAGAATAGAATAGAAAATATGGAATAGAATAGAATAGAATAGAATAGAAAATATGGACTGGAATGGAATAGACTAGAACAGAACACAACCCACCCCACCCCACCCCAACACAACACCACAGTTGGAAGGGACCTTGGAGGTCTTCTAGTCTAACCCCCTGCTGACCAGGCAGACTTTGGCACAGCATAAGTAAAAAAAGACAACACAATGGAGTAAAATGAAGCTCACTGGGAAAATGTTCTACCAATGGCTTGACACCTGAAGGTTTGCCATTGCTGTTGTTGATTGTTCCCTCTGACAGAGTCACACTTTGTAACTGGCAGGTCGCCCTATTCCAATAAGGCTGACAGACAGTCTCTGTTTGCCCACAACAGCCTCCACCTTAACCTTCTCAAATGTGCCTTCCCCATCTGTGCCTTCGAGATGGCATTTTGATCGTGGATGACACTGCGGGTTCAACTTGGCTCTGGAGGATTTGGATGGTGAAAGAAAATCACAGCTCCTAGTTACTCAGATCAGATGAGAACATTGCCAATGCTGATTTATTTCTGTCACAATCCCTGGCACGGCTGACTCTTAACTCTAGATCTGGCTCCTTTTTCAGACATTGCTGTTGAATCTCTCTTCATTTAATCTCTACGATACCCAGTCCCTGAGAATAGATGCAGCTGCAAGAGAATGACTGACCCAAAGTCACCATTTCCCCAGTTTCATGATTGAGGCAGGACCTGCTCTGTCCTATTCCTACTCCAACACCTAACTCCCTCTGTCTCTCTCTGTCTCTCTCTGTCTGTTTCTGTCTCTCTCTCTCTCTGTTTCTCTCTGTCTGTCTCTGTCTCTCTCTCTCTGTCTCTCTCTCTCTCTCTCTCTATGTCTGTCTCTCTCTCTGTGTGTTTCTCTATGTCTGTCTCTGTTTCTTTCTCTCTCTTTCACTCTGTCTCTTTCTCTCTCTCGTCTCTCTCTGTCTCTCTGTCTCTCTCTCTGTTTCTCTCTGTCTGTCTCTGTCTCTCTCTGTCTTTCTGTCTCTCTCTGTGTCTGTCTCTCTCTCTGTGTGTTTCTCTATGTCTGTCTCTGTTTCTTTTTCTCTCTTTCATTCTGTCTTTTTCTCTCTCTGTCTCTCTGTTTCTCTCTCTCTCTGTTTCTCTCTCTCTCTGCCTCTGTTTCTCTCTCTCTGTTTCTGTCTCTGCCTCTGTTTCTCTCTGTTTCTCTCTCTCTCAGTTTCTGTCTGTCTTTCTCTGTTTCTCTGTCACTCTCTGTTTCTCTCTCAGTTTCTGTCTCTGTCTCTCTGTTTCTCTCTCTCAGTTTCTGTCTGTCTTTCTCTGTTTCTCTGTCTGTCTGTCTCTCTCTCTCTGTTTCTCTCTCTGTCTGTTTCTGTCTCTCTCAGTTTCTGTCTCTGCCTCTCTCTGTTTCTATCTGTTTCTCTCTCTCAGTTTCTGTCTCTGTTTCTCTCTCTGTTTCTCTGTCTCTCTCTGTCTCTCTCTGTTTCTCTCTCAGTTTCTGTCTCTGTCTCTCTCTGTCTCTCTGTCTCTCTCTGTTTCTCTCTGTCTCTCTCTCTCTGTCTCTCTCTGTCTCTCTCTCTCTCTGTCTCTCTCTGTTTCTCTGTCACTCTCTGTCTCTCTCTGTCTCTCTCTGTCTCTCTCTCTGTCTCTCTCTCTCTGTCTCTCTGTCTCTCTCTCAGAAGGAAGAAAGAAGGAAAAGGAGAGATGGAGTAAGGAAGAAAGAAAGAAAGAAAGAAGAGAAAGAGAGGTAGGGAGAAAAAGAAGGGTGGGAGGAAGGAAGGAAAAGGAGAGATGAGGAAGGGAGAGAGAAAGAAGGGAGAAAGAGAGGGCGGGGGAGAGAAATGAAGGAAGGGAAGGGGAAGGAAGGAAGAAGGAAGGAAAAGGAGAGATGAAGGAAGGAAGTAAAGTAAGGAGAAAAAGAGGGAGGGATAGAGAGAAAGGAAAGAAGGGAAGGTGAAAGCAAGGAAGTAAAGGAAGGGTGAAAGAGAGGGAGAGAGGGAGGGAGAGAAAAG
Organism: Rhabdophis nuchalis; assembly: GCA_039707465.1. Classification (NCBI taxonomy): domain Eukaryota; kingdom Metazoa; phylum Chordata; class Lepidosauria; order Squamata; family Natricidae; genus Rhabdophis; species Rhabdophis nuchalis. Next base: position 7,465,560 of record CM077648.1, on the reverse strand, counting down.
CAGGAAGGGAAGGTGGAAGGAAGGAAGGAAGAAGGAAGGAAAGGTAGAGACAGAGGAAGGAAAGAAGGAAGAGGGAGGAGAGAGGGAGAAAGAGAGAGAGTGAGAGAGAAAGGAAAGAGGGTGGGTGGAAGGAAGGAAGAAAGAACGGAGAAAAGGAAGCGAGATGGAGGGAGGGATGAAGGAAAGGAAGGAAGGAAAACCCACTTCCTTACCACCTGAGTGCTTTTTAAGTCTCATTTTTTTAAAAAGCCCCTTTTCTTAGTCGTGAATGCCCATAGTCCTAGCGCCCATTTCAGCAAGTACATTCCAATTCACGTTTCAACCTCAGAGGTGTTAATGGTCTCTTATAAGAATTTCCTCTGAACAGATTCCTTCTCCACCCTGGAGTGATGCGAGAGTCACCTGTAGCTTGCATGGATCTCATCTTATTAACGGAACTGACATTCGGCTAGGGGAGAAAAACAGGAACTTCTCTTCCCCAGTAATAACTTTTGAAGATCTTGTTGCATAGTAGCCTGTTGTGGCCCAGCAGGGACCGGCTGAGCTGCTGATGGACTCTGATAGCGAGGAACAATATGAGTCTGCCCTGGAAGCTGAGGAAAACCCTAGCGGGTGTTCAGATTCAGAGCAAGAACCAGAGAGGCTGGTTGGCCACCAGGAGGCGCCTGAGGCATGGAGCAGTGGGGAGGCTCAAAGACGGTTTGTCCCTGATGCTAGAGTGAGAAGAGCTGAGAAGCGGAAGCAGCAACTCCGTAGGCAGGCTCACAGACGGTGATTAAGCACCAGGTGATTGTTGATTGGCCCCTCCCAAGAGAGCTTATAGGTGAGGTGATGGGAGGGGACATTTGCAGGAAACAACCGTTCAGAAAAGAGCCATGAATGTCTGTCTGTGAGTTCAAGCCCATGCCTGTTCTGTGAAGGTGTTTTGAATGTCTGTGTGAAAGGTCACTGCAGAGCTAAGCTTGTGCCGTGAGTGTTCTGGGCTCTCAGCCAAAAGACTGGTTATCTTGCTTAATTAACAGTGACCAATAGCCAAGTTTGGGTTACTGTTTATTCGGAGGCCGCAGACAGAACAGTAGCCTTCATTAAAATCAACTGGAAGTATTACTCAGGCAATTTTTGACGGGCAATATTTGACGGGCAATTCAAACCCGCATCTGGGATGGTAGTCCTCCAAGGCCCCTGCCAACCCTAACATTCTAATGTTCTAAGACAATTAGATGGTCACCTACCGAGGATGACCTTCAACAAGACGTTGTAGGAGCTGTATTGTTTGCTTTCATCCCGCTGCAACAGGGCATCAATGCAGCTTCCTCGTTCCTCTTAACATAGAAAATATTTTGCACCGCTGGTTTTATAAGCCGGATATTAAAAGTTGTTTTAAAATACCCGCTGGGAGGAAGTGGAATCGATAAGAACAGCATGGGGGAAGGAGTCTGAAGCAGGTAACTTCCCGACATTTATATATCGCCTACTCTTTAAATCTTGCACATTTCCCGAACATTGATCTCCCACAGTCTGTAATGAGCAAATATAACCAGTGTACCTTGAGTAATGTGGACAAATAGCCATTGTCTGATGACACTCGATATTCCGTACAACCATGTATCATCTTGCAATAGAGCCAGGGACTGGAAATTGAGGGGAGATCACATATCCAGTTACGTGGCTCGAAGAGATTATCTCACAACCAAGAGAATTAAAACCGGAGCTATTTTTTTAATTAGGAATAACCGCAAGGAATTATGAGGGGGAAAAAAATTAAATACCTAATACTATGCGTAATTACAGCAGCAAGAATCACATGCGCACCGAACTGGAAAAAACAAATATACCTCAATAGAAGAAAACGTGATTTTAAAAAAAAATTGGAATGCGCCAAAATGGACAGACTCACCAAAGAACTAAAAGTAATCCGAGTATTACTTAGTCTGGAATTTATGGTACAAAATGGCTAGAGGAAAGAGGAAAACAATAACGGAAGGAAAAAAAAGATCACGAGACCAGAAAATAAATACAAAACTGCAGAATCAACAAGAGGGGGGAAATATAAGATAGATCTTATATAAAAAATAGTACAACAAAAGAATAAATGTAAGAGAATCAAATGTATACATAAGATGTATTGTATGGAATCAATAGAGATAAAAATATGTAAAAATATGTACTGTATGTATGTATGTATGTATGCACATACATACATACATACATACATACATACATTCATGCGCACAGAGCTTAATACAGCTACGCCCAGACTTTTTACTTAAGTTTCTGTTTCCAAATAAGCCTCACTGGCTGACCTGTTCCCATGCCTATTCATTGGCTGACCTTGTTACCATGTCTCTGCCAGTTCATGAATATTCTGACAAATCTTTCTCTCTTTCTCAGCTCCCAGATACTTCTCAAATCATAATGCCAAACTTTTTTCTGAGCCAGCTACACTCCTTTTCCTTCTGTTTCTCATTGTTCTCTGTCTCCTTCTCTTCTATCTCCTTCTTCTCTATCTCCACTTCATCCTTCTCCTCCTTCTTTTTCTCCTTCCCCTCTATCTCCTTCTGCTCTTTCGTCTTCTCTATCTCCTCCTCATCCCTCTATTCTTCTCATTCCACTTCTCCTTTATCTCCTTTTCCTTCCTCTCCTCCTCCCTCTCCTCTCCTCTCCTCCCTCCCTTTTCTCTTTCTCACTCGTTTTCTCCTCCTCCTCCTATATCTCCTCCTCCTCCTCCTCCTCCTTTTCTTCTCCTTCTTCTCTATCTCTTCATCCTCCTCCTTCCTTTTCTCCTTCCCCTCTATCTCCTTCCACTCCTTCTTCTCCTTCTCTCTCTTTTCCTCATCCCTCTTCTCCTCATTCCATTTCTCCTCCTTTAGCTCCTTCCTCTCCTCTCCTTCTTCACTTCCTCTTCTTTTTTCTTTTTCTCACGCCTTTTCTCCTCCTTCTCTATCACCTTCTTTCTCACCTTCTTCTCATTCTTCTCCTCTTCATCCCGTTCTCCTTTCGCCTTCTTCTCCTTCTCTGTCTCCTCTTCACCCTTTTCTCCTCCTCCTTTTCATCTCTCTCCTCCCTTTCCCTTTCCATCTCTTTAATTCAAGAAAAGAGTAACAGATTAAAAAGGAACAAGGATAAAGAAGAAACAATGCAGTTACAACAAAAGTAAGACTTTAAAAAAAAATAATTAAGAGGATAGCCCTATTTCATTATAACTGTACATGCATCAATTATGCTTTCAGACAACTCACTGATAGATAACATGCTAATACCAGATCTTCAATCCACTGGGTAATTGAGGACATAAATTCATCTCTCCAATGTTGAAACATTATCCTCTTGGCAATAATAAAGCTATAGAGAATCTATTTCCATCGTTGACCTATCAATTTTATTTATTTATTTGATTTCCATAGCCTCGCATCTCAACAAGGGATTCTGGATAGTGTATACCATAAAGCATAACAACAATTAAGCCAATGTAGACAGTACAAACTATCTATGTATCTGTCTTTCTGATTGTCTGTCAGTCTGTCTGTCAGTCTATGTACCTACCTACCTACCTACCTACCTACCTACCTACCTACCTATCTCTATCCTATCTATCCTATCTAATATTTGTCTTTGTCTGTCTGTCTGTCTATCCTCTATCCTCTATCTATCTATCGTCTGTCTGTCTATCTATCTATCTATCTATCTATCTATCTATCTATCTATCTATCTATCTATCTATCTATCTATCTATCATAGATTGACTCTCCCTCTCTCAGATCTAATGTCTGTCTGTCTGTCTGTCTGTCTGTCTGTCTGTCTGTCTGTCTGTCTGTCTGTCTATCTATCTATCTATCTATCTATCTATCTATCTATCTATCTATCTATCTATCTATCTATCTATCTTCTATGATCTCTCTGACTCAGCCTTTCTCTGTCTCTCTCTCTGTCTCTCTCTCAGATCTAATATGTGTCTATTTGTCTGTCTCTGTCTGTCTGTCTGTCTGTCTCTATCTATCTATCTATCTATTTGATTTCCCTCCCTCCCTCTCTCTCATAGATCCAATATCTGTCTGTCTCTATTTCTGTCTCTCTCTCCTATCTATCTATCTATCTATCTATCTATCTATCTATCTATCTATCTATCTATCTATCTATCTATCTATCTATCTATCTATCTATCTATCTATCTATCTATCTATCTATCTATCTCATCCCTTCTGCCTATCCTGTAGAAGTCAAATGCTCCTTCTTCCAATTTTTCAACAAAACAACCCTATGAGATGCCACGGGTTAAACCTTAAGCAACAACTTTTCGTTGCCAAAGGGAGTTTTTTTTTGTTTTTTGTTTTTTAAAACCCCTGATCTCTTCAGTCCCAATTCCAACTCTTAACCTTGCATTGCCTCTCTTTCGTCATCCCAAAGAATTCATCGATAACGCTTCCGAAACTCGAGCTGCTCCCCATAACTTCCCTGGAGTTTTGGCTCAGGGAATTTTGCAGAAAAGGTCTCCGTTGCCCGCACTTGTAGGTTTGGATATGAGGTCCTTGAGGCTTAATTATGCCTTTCCTTGTCTCATCTTCTCTTTTTAAAAACCGCAGCCGGGGAAGACAATGATGCATTTTAAGCAGGAGGAGAAAGTCATGACAAGTTCTCAAACTCATTCAGACATAATGACTGGGGGAGGACAACAGGGCTCTCGGATCCTTTATGTGGCAGAAATCAGTCGCTTGTCTTTCAGGAGATGATGCTCATGTTCTCAGTTGCAGGAGGAGAAGGAGATGTTAATTATGGGGCAGAGAGAATGACAGCAAGACTGAAATAGCAAAATTGACCAAACCACAATAAGGAGCACATTTTTTTTTTTTGCTTCAAATTGAGAACCGGTTGTCCGTAGCATTTCTATCCCTCTTTCATACTGATGAGCTCGTTTTGTAAGACAAATATTCTAGGGACATAATCATGCTAGTGCAAGATATCTTTTTCCTCCACCACCCTTGAACGGAAAGTATTGTGGGTTGTTTTTTTTTTTTTTTTAGGAGGACTGGTTGGAGAAGCAACTCTCTACAAAGACCTGTAATCCTCAATGTTAGGGGTAAAAAACACCCCCGTTGGAAAATAAACAGGCGGAATAGTGCAATACACCGGACCGCAAGAGATGCGTTGCTTAAACCACACAAAAACTATCAAACACTGATAGTAGAAAAAATAAATAGTCTTTGCTCTTGAAGTAACTAAAATACTTCTTCCAAACAGTGATACTAACTCCTCTAACAATGAACAGTCCTTCACCAAAACCACAGTTATCTTACAGTCAGTCAAAACAATGATTCTCTTCCGTCTTCATGTTCAGCTTCTTCCTCAGTGGCAATCAGGAAGCAAAGGAAAGCAAAAGGTGATGAACTGTGTTTCCAGTTGCCTTTTATGATTGAGCTGGGAAGCACAGCCAATCAGATTCCATATAGTCCTTAAAGTTACATATACTCTTTAAGAATCCTGGCTTATATATATATATATATATTGTCAACCGAACATCAGGATAATTATCCTAACACTCAATTTACTGTTCTGACGCAGCCTTAGCAGAAGCAAGAAACAGACTCCTTGTCATGAAAAACTCCTCTTTATTTAAACAGATAAACAGATGAACAGAGTTGGAAGGGACCTTGCAGGTCATCTAGTCCAACCCCCTGCCCAAGCAGGAGACCCTACATCTGCCTCTACCTAGGATTGAACTCACAACCTCCTGTTTGGGAGGCAAGAGCTCCACCTCATTTACCTCTTGTGAATGAATTGCATTCACCCACCGAAAAGTCCAAGCAAGAGTCCTTCAAGGAGTTAACTGCAGTACAGACCTTATCAGTTCCTTGCTGCAAATTAAGTTCTGGCAAGCCGTCTTTGTGGCACGAAACACAATGAGCAAAATCTTCAGAAATACGAACTGTTGTCTCCTATGACCACCTCTCCCTTTTCCTTCTATTTATTCCCCAGTCAGGGAGGGGCCATTCAGCATCCACGTTTGCTTTGCTTCCCAAGTCAATTCCTAGTTCTTCGTTCTCACCTCTTCTAACTTTAGAAGATATATTTAGTTGAACTGCTGAGAAGTATTGAAATTCTCAGTGGTGTTTTGTTGTCTGAAAGGATTCTAGGAGAATGGAACTTATATTTTAGGAAGGTATCACAGATTTGGCTCTTCTGGTCAATGGTGCTTCCATAAATCCCTGATTGATTGATTGATATCAGGTAACTGTGATGGGTCAGAGAACCACTGAAATATGACTTGTAAGGACATCTTCAAGTCATGTAGTCCAACTCCTTGCTCAGAGTAGCAATTCTGTAAATCGTCCTAGACAGATGTCTAAGAGCCGAGGCAGTGTAGTGAACTACTCAAAATTTCTGCTACTGGTTCTCTGAACTTCTCAAAATTTCTGCTACCAGTTCTTCAAACTTCTCAAAATTTCTGCTACCGGTTCTCTGAACTTCTCAAAATTTCTGCTACCGGTTCTCTGAACTTCTCAAAATTTTTGCTACCGGTTCTCTGAACTTCTCAAAATTTCTGCTACTGGTTCTCTGAACTTCTCAAAATTTCTGCTACTGGTTCTCTGAACTTCTCAACATTTCTGCTACCGGTTCTCCGAACTTCTCATTTCTGCTACCGGTTCTCTGAACTTCTCAAAATTTCTGCTACTGGGTCTCCAGAACCTGTTAGAACCTGCTGAATTTCAGCTCTGGAAGAAGCACTAACTTTATCTTTATTTCAAGTTACCTTAACAGAATCTTGCCACACTGAAAGTGTTTATCCTTTCTTTGACCTTTACTCTGTGGAAAATAAGAGGTTGAGTCCCTCTTTCCTTCCTTCCTTCCCTCCTTCTGTGAACTGAGATATTTTTTTGGCCTTAGGGTTGTCCCATCTGCAGCTCTCCCTCCTGTCTCCCAAGGTCATTCTCACACACCACTGACAATTATCTATAGCCTTGAGATGCTCTAATGACCATATTTTAAGGCTGAACTTTGGGCTTCCTCATGCAAAGCACAAGTTGACTTATAGTCTCTCCGGGAACCAGGGCTGGAAGTGGAAGCAGATGAAGTTTGGGGAGAGAGGTCAGACCAAAGAAATTTGTCAAGTTCCAGGGACGTTTCAACAGTGCAGCAGAGTCTTGAGGTCCATTCACCCTCACCTTTCTCATCTTTGGATGGGCTGGTGATTGTGGGTCTCCCGCACAGCTCCCTCTCTTCTGGCAACGCGGACTTTCTGATAACTATTCCGAGGTGAGCCATCAGACCCGTAGCATTACTCCTCGGTTGCTTGTCCTCGCTAGAAAGAAAACGACTTGTTTTCCACCGATTTCATATGCTTTCCGCGGCCGAGCGAATGCCCTCTGCTTTTTATTGTGTTTTATGGGATGCAGGTGGCCGATATCGTGAAACCTGTTTTCACGGCCCAAAAGATTTATTATTCCCCTTCTGTCTCACTTTTCCCACCCTCCCCCTCCAAGCCCTGGATATTTTGCCATGGCATCATCCATCTCTTGGCAGGCTGGAGGCATCGAGACACAGAAAGAACAAAAGAAAAAAAGAAAGAAAGCAAGGAAGGAAGGAAGGAAGGAAGGAAGGAAGGAAGCAGATGGAGGAAGGAAGGGATGTAGGAAGGAAGGAAGGAATAATTAAAAGAAGGAAAGAAGGAAGGAAGGGACAGAGGAAGGAAGCAGATGGAGGAAGGGAAGGAGGGGAGGAAGGAAAAGAAAGAAAAAAGAAAGGAAGGAAGGGAGGGACAGAGAAAGGAAGTAGATGGAGGGAGGGGAGGGAGGAAGGAAAAGGAAGAAAGGAAGGAAGGATGAAAGGAAGGAAGGATGGATTAAAAGAAGGAAAGAAGGAAGGAAGGGACAGAAAAAGGAAGCAGATGGAGGGAGGGAAGCAGGGGAGGGAGGAAGGAAAAGAAAGAAAGAAAAAAGAAAGGAAGGAAGGAAGGAAGGAAGGAAGGAAGGAAGGAAAGAAGGAAGGACGGGACAGAGGAAGGAAGCAGATGGAGGGAGGCAAGGAGGGGAGGAAGGAAGGAAAAGAAAGAAAGATAGAAAGAAAGAAAGAAAGAAAGAAAGAAAGAAAGAAAGAAAGAAAAGGAGAGGGAGAAAAGGACATTCAGCTGAGAGGGCTACCCATCCCAGAATGCACCTGGAAAAGATACTCTGATATTCTTAACAGATGCCTTTTCTTCTCCACTAGTTTTTGTCCTTTTCTTTTCTTTTTCTTCTGTTTAACAAAGAACTGACTCTCCAAGAGTGCTAAGAATGTGCTTATGCATTTGACATTGGCTAAGGATTCCTTCTTTCTCTTCTCCTTCACACATCGCACACATCATATTTAATATAAAGTAGATACTTATGTCTATCTGTATTGTATGTCATCTATCCATTTCTTTCTCTGTGTATATGTATTTCTTCTTCTTCTTCTTCTTCTTCTTCTTCTTCTTCTTCTTCTTCTTCTTCTTCTTCTTCTTCTTCTTCTTCTTCTTCTTCTTCTTCTTCTTCTTCTTCTTCTTCTTCCCCTCCTCCTCCTCTTTCCTCTTTCCTCTTTCGCTTCCTCTCCTCCTCTTTCCTCTTTCGCTTCCTCTCCTCCTCCTCCTCCTCCTCCTCCTCTTTCCTCTTTCGCTTCCTCTCCTCCTCCTCCTCTTCCCCTCCTCCTCCTCCTCTTTCCTCTTTCGCTTCCTCTCCTCCTCTTTCCTCTTTCGCTTCCTCTCCTCCTCCTCCTCCTCTTTCCTCTTTCAATTCAATTCAATTTCAATTTATTCAATTTATATCCCGCCCTTCTCCGAGAGGACCCAGGGCGGCGCACAGGAATTTAAAACAATATACAAAATAGTACCAAATATAATTTAAAAAACTTATTAAATGACAAAACCTGCGCTAAAACCAGATTAAATCCCCCATTTAAATTGTAAACTATCCCTCCCCTCCTCCCTGGAACCCCCTAAAAGCCAAATTAAGAATTTTTTGTTCAAACATCCCTAGAACTGCGTCCCGCCCACCTCTCTTGATTACAGAATCCCTCATCAAGGTGGGCCTTCGTTGACGCGGAGGGCCATACCTGCGAGTAGGGGGACTCCCGCAGTAGAAAAGGTCTGCCTTAGAGTACTTCATGGTGTCATAAATATGATATATATAAATATGTATAAATATATATAAAATATAAGGTCAGAGGAGTTGTTAGACAGGGCATTAAAATTCTAGATGTTATTAAATATTAAAATAGATGTTAAAGTATATATAGTACAAGTTAAACTCAGGAGACGTCTAGACCGGCTCTAAAAAGTTCATAAATAGTTCATAAATTCATAAAAAAATCATGCATGGTTCAAAGATAGTTAATCATAGTTCATAAATAGTTAGTTTGTCATCGAAGGTGGGAGAGTTAGTTCATATAAATATATCAGACTGGGGGTAGAGGGTGGCTTTGGCCTTCCAGTTGTAAATTAGTCCCGGCCTGTAGTCCTCAAGGACTCCTCCAGTCCCACAATACCAGGAGTCTTAAGGGCCTCAGCTGAAGAGTTCTAATAGCTGAGGCCAGTTTTTCTCGGCCTGGAGCCTCCACTGCCCACCTTTGTCCCCGGTGGCATCTCCTTCGGCCCCACCGCCTCCAGCGCTCCTGGTATCTTTCGGCCTGCCAGGCCCAGATCTCCTTAGGCCCGGTCCGGCCCAGCCAGGCCTTGCGGCCTCGATGTTACCCTGCCGGCCCATGCCAGTCCAGTTGGTCCTCAGCTAGCCAGGTCCGGCTCTGTCTGGCCTCCCCAGGTCTTAACAGTCGCTGGCCTCTGATGTCCCCTCCAGCGCTGGTCACTTCTCCGCCCACTGGCCGTCCCGGCTCCACTCGTCAGCTCATACCGGCACCGCTCTTCTCCTCCTCATACCGGCACCGCTCTTCTCCTCCTCTCCTCCACGCCGCGCGGCTCCACTCCGCTCTGTTCCTCCATTCCTCTCCTTCTCTCCTTCTCTCTTCCGCGCCTCGCGCCGCTCCACTCAAGCCTCGGAGCAGCGCGGCGTTTTGGAGCCTCCCCGGCGTTTTGGAGCCTCCGGCCAGCTTCCCTCCGATGGCCCATGCAGAGCCGCCGGATCACCCTGGAAGCTCGTCCTGGCCTCAAAAGGCAGCCAGGGTGAGCGTCTCGCTGGGCCTGGCCCTGAAAGTTGGCAAACGGGCCAGGCGACATACCCTAGCCGCCCACAACTCCCGCGGCCCTCATAGCGCTCGGTGGCAGACCGCCATCTTCGCGCATGCGCAGTTCACATCTTTTGCTTCCTCTCCTCCTTCTCCTCCTTCTCCTCCGTCTGCCTCTCCTCCTCCTTTTTTCTCTTCCTCCCTTTCTCCTCCTCCTTCCTCTTCCCCTCCTTGTCTTCCTCCTTTTTGATCTTTCTCTTCCTCTCCTTCTCCTCTTCCTCCTTCCTCTTTCTCTTCCTCTCCTCCTCCTCCTCCTCTTTCCTCTTTCGCTTCCTCTCCTCCTCCTACTCTTCCCCTCCTCCTCCTCCTCTTTCCTCTTTCGCTTTCTCTCCTCCTCTTTCCTCTTTCGCTTCCTCTCCTCCTCCTCCTCCTCCTCCTCTTTCCTCTTTCGCTTCCTCTCTTTGTCCTCCTTCTCTTTCCTCTTTCTCTTCCTCTCCTGCTTCTTGTCCTCCTCCTCCCTCTTTCTCTTCCTCTCTTTGTCCTCCTTCTCTTTCCTCTTTCTCTTCCTCTCCTGCTTCTTGTCCTCCTTGTCCTCCTCCTCTCCTTCTCCCCTCCTCCTCTCCCCTCCCCTTGTTCTCCTCCTCCTCCCTCTCCCTCACCTCCTCCTCCCCTGCTTCTCAGTAAACAACATTCAAGTGATCACCCAAGGCGAATGAAAATGGAAGGAGGAGGGAAGCTTCGCTCCTTCTGCAGTTCACACAAACCTTCGGGGCCTTCTTAAGACCATAGAAGGAAAGAAGAAAAGGGAAGAGGAAAACTCTCCTTGCTCCACTCCACAAACATCAAAGGGCAAGGAGACGTTCGGTTCACTCCTGCCCTGCTCTTCTTCAATCCAAGAGCCCCACCCCTCCACCACCCACCACCTGCTTGCCAGCCGCAGGAAGCTGCTCCATTTGCAACAGGTAACCATCACTTGGCGATTCGAGGCAGGGAGATCATCATTAGGACGATGACTTATGAAGATGAGGAAGGCTCTCACCGCTGCTTTGCGTGCGTGGATCCACGGGGGTCTCTCAGCAAAGAAAACAAGACCAGGTTTCTGGAAGGATGGTGGTTTTCCAAAAGGAAAGACTCCCTCCAGAGTTCATTTGTGGGTTGCATTCAACCTGCCAACATGGAAGGAAATTAACCAAATTGGTTTCCAAAGGAATTCGTCCTTAGAAGAGTCAAAACATCATAAGGAAGGTTAGAAGGGGACTTTCAGCTCCTCTTAGACCAGGGGTGGGCAAACTTTGCAACTTTAAGTCTGAAGGACTTCAGCTCCCATTCTGGAATTCTGGGAGCTGAAGTCCTTCAGACTTAAAGTTGAAAAATTTGCCCACCCCTGTCTTAGACCAACCTCCCATCCAATGCAGGAAACCTCAGAGCATTCCAGACAAATACAAGTGGTCCTTGACTAACGACCACCTTTCTGTTGCTAACTGAGACAGTGGTTAACGGAGAGGTCCTTGGTTCCCTCTGGGCTTGGTGGCTTTCTTGCACACGTTTCATGACCAAACTAGGGAACATCGTCAGTGCTAAAAGAGAGAAGGGTATAGGGAGGAGGAGGAGGAAGAGGAAGAGGAGGAGGAAGAAGAAGAAGAAGAAGAAGAAGAAGAAGAAGAAGAAGAAGAAGAAGAAGAAGAAGAAGAAGAAGAAGAAGAAGAAGAAGAAGAAGAAGAAATGGTATAGGGTTTCCTGCCTAGGCATGGAGTTGGACGAGATGACCTCCAAGGTCCCTTCCAACTCTGCTATTGTATTGTATTGTATCGATTCTATATTATTTTAAGTTCTGTTCACCACTGATCTAATCATACTCAGATTTTGGGGGCCAGAAGTATGGCTTTACTAACTTTTAAGATTTGGTGGATTCCAGAGGTGGGTTCCTGCCAGTTCTAACCTCTTCTATAGAAGACGTTCCACAAATCTTCAGTGCTATTTAGAACCGGTTCCAGCTCCCTCCCCTTGCCCATCCGCTCATCATCAAGATGAAGAGTGAGAGGAGGAATTCTGGGAGTTGAAGTCTACAAGTCTTAAAGCTGTCAAGTTTGAACACCCCTGGGTTTTGTTTTTTTCCTAAAGGGTTCGGGGTGCCAGGGTCTTGTCACTTGACAGCTTTAAGACTTGCGTGCTTCAAATGCCAGAGTTTCTGAGCCAACATTTTGGTTGCTAAGCAAGAGCGTTGTTGTGAGTTTCACCACATTTTACAAGTTGGCCATGCCCACCCGGTCACGTGACTGCCAAGCCACTCCCATCCGGTCACATGGCCAGCAAGCCACTCCCACAAAGCAGGCCACACCCACAGAAGAGGTTCTAAAAAAAATTGAAACCCACAACTGGTGGGTTCCCTCCTCACTGATCCCACAATTCGGACTGCATTTTCCTCCCTATCTAAACCAGCACACGAAATAGTTTATTAGACATGGCAGATGGAATATGCTTATAAATCATAAACTGCCTCCCCAATGAACATAAATCACCAGACCTTCATTAATTTTGATAAACATTTAAAGATTTATAGAAACAGCGTAGCGCAGCCAGAAAAGAAGCAAAATATTTTGAAATGTTATTAAAAGGACGGAGTTTGATGTGCTCCAGGAAAGATGAAACAAAGCCAAACCCTTCTTTTTTGGAAAAGCATATGACTCTTTCACCAGTTGCTAATTCCTTTGTCTAAGAAAACTTTTTTTGTCTCCTACTCTGTGTTCCATACGGTAAAAAAACATGGGGCTTCCCTTGAGGTGCACTCGAAAGCTACAGTTAGTGCAGAATGCAGCCGCGCGGGTGATTACGGGAGCCTCTAGATGCTCCCATATAACACCGATCCTGCGCGAGCTGCACTGGCTTCCTGTGGTCTTTCGAGTGCGCTTCAAGGTTTGGACGACCATCTTCAAAGCGCTCCATGGCTCGGGACCTAGTTACATGCGAGACCGTCTCCTACCCCATACATCCCTTAGACCGATACGCTCCCACAGAGAGGGCCTTCTCCGGGTGCCATCGGCCGGACAATGCCGGCTGGCGACACCCAGGGGAAGGGCCTTCTCTGTGGCGGGCCCCGCCCTGTGGAACGACCTACCCCCTGAACTCCGCACCATCACCGACCTCCGCCTCTTCCGCCAGTGTTTAAAAACACACTTATTTCATCAAGCCGGCCTAACATAGCCTCCGCTGTGACTAATATTAGATAGTTTTAAATGGGGGATTTTAATTGGTTTTAGCGCAGGTTTTTGTTATTTAATAGGTTTTAAATTTGTGTATTTTGTACTATTTTTGTATGTTGTTTTAAATTCCTGTTATGTAACTTTAAGAACTGTCTTAAATTCTGATTGGCTGATTGGTACAGCTCTACTATAAAGCAAGCTCAGAATCACAGCTCATCCCTTTTCGATTCCCTGTGCTGAGGAGCTGAAGCTGTGAAGAAGGAGGGGTATTTGTTTTTGCATCACTGTAAGATAACTCTATGTTTGGTGAAGGATTGTTTTGGAAGTTAGAATCACTGGTCGGAAGAAGCATTTTAGTTGCTACAAAGTAAAGACTCTTTATTTTCTTACTATCGCTGTTTTAGAGTTTGTTTGTGGTTACAGCAACGTATCTCTTTACTGTTCGGTGAATTACACTATTCCGCATTTATTTGCTAACACTGGTTAAGGGACCAGAGTTGTAACACTGGTTCTGAACCCAGAGTTGCTAACAATTTAGGCAGGAAAAAAAAATCAAAAGTATAAGTCCAGATTTGGCAAGGCCTGGCTTAAAAACAGTAGCAATGAGAAGGACCTTGGGGTATTAGTTGATGATCGCTTGAACATGAGCTAGCAGTGTGCAGCAGCAGCCAAAAAAACTTAGTACAATCCTGGGTTGTATAAACAGAGGCGTAGAATCAAGATCGCGTGAAGTATTAGTAGCACTTTATAAAACCTTAGTAGGACCACACCTGGAATACTGCGACCTATTTTGGTTACCGTGTCACAAAAAAGATGTTGAGACTTTGGAAAAAGTTCAGAGATGAGCAGCGGAGATGATCAAAGGCTTGGAGACTAAAACGTACGAAGAACACCTGCAGGATTTGGGGTTGGCTAGTCTAAAAGGAAAGAAGAATTAGGGGTGACATATTAGCAGTATTCCAGTATTGAGGGGCTTCCAGAAGAGGAGGTCAACTCATTCTCCAAAGCACCAGAGGGCAGGACAAGAAACAATGGGTGGAAACTCAATCAAGGAGAGAAGCAACCTGGAATTAAGGAGACCCTTCCGAACAGTGAGGACAATTAACCAGTGGAACGGCTTGCCTCCAGAAATCGTGGGTGCTCCATCACTAGAGGTTTTGAAGAAGAGTCTAGACCAAGAGTGTCAAACTGGTGGCCCACGGGTCAGATGCGACATGCGCAGGCCACGCCCACCTCAGTTCCACGAATAGGGAAGACAGCAATCTAATGTGGTGAGCTGGACACAGAGGTGGTACTCAGCAGGTTCTGACCAGTTCTGGAGAACCGGTAGCAGAAATTTTGAGTTGTTCAGAGAACTGGTAAATACTACATCTGGCTGGCCCCGCCCCATCTCTTCTCTGCCACCCAAGTCCCAGCTGATTGGGAGGGAATGGAGGTTTTGCAGTATCCTTCCCCTGCCACACCCACCAAGCCATGCCCACCAAGCCATGCCCACAGAAACGGTAGTAAAAAAATTGAATCCCACCACTGGTTTGACAGCTGTGATCTAGACCAGTGGTAGTCAACCTGGTCCCTACTGCCCACTGGTGGACGTTCCAGCTTTCATGGTGGGTGGTAGGGGTTTTGTCCGATATTGAAGCACTTTCCTTTTTTAAATTTAATTGACTCCCCTACTTTAATAAATCATCATTACTGTGGAACCGGTGGGCGGTTAGAAAATTTTACTACTAACAGAGATTCAAAAGTGGGCGGTAGGTATAAAAAGGTTGACTATCCCTGGTCTAGGCAATCACTTATCTGAAATCGTATAGGTTCTCCTGCTTGACCAGGGGGCTGGACTAGAAGACCTCCAAGGTCCCTTCCAGCTCATTCATTCTATTCTATTGTACATCTTACACATGATTTAAGGAAGTGGGTTATTATTGCTGCTGTTTATGCCTGTATTTGACATATTCTTAATCTTACCTGCTAAAGGCAATCTTCTCTCTGTCTCTATTTTCCTCATGCCAAATTCAACCTTCTGCTCTGCTCTGGGATTTGGGAAAACCAAGCTATTTTACAGGGCCTGTGCTGGAAAAGTGTGAAGCTTCTTTTGTAATCTTGGCCTTCTAATTTTGTGTTATGTTCTTATAACGTAGGCTATTTTGGAGATGGGTTGGTTTCCATTCCAGGCGTCCATAGCAATGAGATTACACCTGCATGCAGCAACTAATAAACAGATGGTCAAATTAAAGAAATCCTATCATCCAGAAAATTAAATGAATTAGATTAGTACTCCAACTGTTCCCCCTCAAGAAGAAATAAGTAAATGTTCCTTCCATCCTTAAACTTTCTGAAGATTGTGGGATGAAGTAATTCTATAAAGTGCTAGTTACTTCATGGAGGCGCCTGTATAATTTTCATGGGAAAAATATGGAAGATTGTGTTTTTCAGGTTTGTTTTTAAAAATACCTTAGTTTCAGAATTTTCTGGTGGATTCCCTCTTAGATTCTGGTCAGCTCTCACTCTGATTCATTCGTCAAGATCAGTCAAGGTCAGTTAGCTACCATTTAGTTGAGCAAATAACTAAATTCAAGGCTGTTAGGAATGTAATCCGAATGTTGGGTTGGCAATATATAAACCATCTGTAACTTTAACGACTGCAGTAAAATGTGATTGACTGCTGTTTCCTCAATCGGCCATAAGAGGGAGCCAGAATCACTGTTAGATGCTGATCCTTAGATGATGGCTGTTGTATATGTCGGGTATTGATCAGCGTGGATAATTGTGAGTTGTGCAACGGTTAGCCAACTTTGAGTACTAGACTGTTTATATGATTCAGGACTACTTCTCACTTGTTTATGAAGAAGTTTCTATCGCTTTATTTTTCTCTGAATGTAAACATATATTTGTTTTACAATTCAGTGTCTGTGACTGCTAGTGTAGGTGTTCAGCAACATCTCTCGCGCTACATTTCGCTACGCCCCTTCGATCTCCTAACGGGGATTTCCCTAACAAAGGCTAATCACATTGAGAGAAGAATAATATGATAGCTGTGGGTTTGCTCCAGTGGTGGGTTTCTGCAGGCTCGCACCTACTCGCAAGAGCCGGTTGGTGAAATTTAGAGAACCGGTGAGAGGGGGTTCCACTGGCGTACCTGGAAGTAAATCTGGTCCGCCGCTGCCAGTGACCCAACGGGAAAGGAAAGGAAAGGAAAGGAAGGAAAGAAAGAAAGAAAGAATGAATTTATCATCACAATTGAGTCCAAAATTTTGATTGCTAAGCAAGAGAGTTGTTAAATGAGTTTCACCACATTTTAAAAGGTGGCCACTCCCACCCTGTCACATGACTGCCAAGCCACGCCCACAAAATAGGCCACACCTACAGAGCAGGTTCTAAAAAAATTGAAACCCACCACTGGTTTGAGGGTGTTAAGTCCCTGGCGTAAAATCCATTATATCAAGTTAAGGAAGAAGAAGAAGAAGGGAGGGTAGGACTCAAGTCTGGAATGAAAGGACTCATTTCCTAAGGAGGAAAAAATTATTCTGCACCACTAATATATTAGTTTTTGGCTAACCTTATATTTTCTTTTTTACCTGTATATCCCTAAGGTCATTGTCTAGAGAGTGACTTTTTTTTTTCTTTTGAGTTCAGTCGGTCTTTTAATCTTTGGTTTTAAGTGTTCGTTTCCTCTTTCTTGTCTGTCAAAATCTTGACTTCTTTATTGCTTTTTTCCCTCTTTTCTTTTGGGTTGTTTATGTGTTCCTCCCTTCTCAAGGTTACCTCCAGGGAAATCTCTCCAAGGCATTTTTGCTCATGCCAGATCGGAGAAAGAAAAGGAAGTCAAATCTTTCCCCTCCTTACCTTTTGCCTCTTTCTTAACAGTCCCGTCTATCCTTTATTTTTCCTTGTTTATTTTGACTCCTAAGCTCTGTTTCTGGTTTATTCAGCATCTTCTTCATGAAGTCTGTGGCCGCACAGCTTCTAGGTGGCGGTCTAGGTGGCAGAGAAGAGCCACAAAGAAGATTAGGGGACTGGAGGCTAAAACATATGAAGAACGATTGCAGGAATTGGATATGTCTAGTCTGATGAAAAGAAGGACCAGGGGAGACATGATAGCATCTTCCAATATCTCAGAGGTTGCCCCGAAGAAGAGGGAGTCAAGCTATTCTCCAAAGACCTTGAGGGTAGGACAAGAGACAAGACCACACCTACAATATTGCATCCAAAGCACCTGAGGGTGGAACAAGAAGCAATGGGTGGAAACTAATCAAGGAGAGAAGCAGCTTAGAACTGAGGAGAAATTTCCTGACAGAACAATTAATCAGTGGAACTCCTTGCCTCCAGAAGTTGTGAAAGCCCCAACACTGGAAGTCTTTAAGAAGATGTTGGATAGCCATTTGTCTGAAATGGTGCAGGGCTTCCTGCCTAGGCAGGGAGTTGGACTAGATGACCTCCAAGGTCCCTTCCAACTCTGCTATTGTATTGTATTGTACCTTGTCTGCCTTCTTGTTGCCTGCGCAACGCAGCTGTTTGATTGACAGCTGGGTTGCCCTGACGATGAGGGCAGGCCGAGAAGGCAAGTGAAGGAAGGAGCCCAGGTGCTTATTACAGGTAGTCCTTGACCTATGACCATACCCGAGTCCAAAATTTCCATTGCTAAGCAAGATACTTAAGGGAGTTTTGCCCCATTTCATGACCCTGCTCGCCACAGTCATTAAGTGAATCACTGCAGTTGTTAACTCAGGGACATGGTTGTTAAGTGAATCAGGCCTACCCCTAGGCTCTGGAGAAAAGGGAAAGAGAGAAGTGAGGGATGAAAGAGAAAAAAAGAAACCAAGAAACTCCGATTCTTTTCAGCGGGGTAGAATAGCCTCCAGTTTTTACCTGCTTAGTAGGTACTAGCCCTCTCTATGAGAACAAAGGAATCTATTCAACAATATCCAGAATAAAGAAATGGTTAATAGAGATGACAGAATGGGCAGCGATGGCTAAGATGGCTAAGAACTTCGTACCATCACGGACCTTCGCCTCTTCCGCCGATCACTCAAGACGCACTTTTTTCATCTAGCCGGCCTAGCTTAGAGCCTAGATTTTGACGGACGAACATCTTACCCCTGTGGGTGGGGCACGCAACTTGGGCGTCCTCCTGGATTCCCGGCTGTCCATGGAAGATCAAGGGACAGCCGTGGCCAGGAGGGCATTCTACCAGGTTCGCCTGGTACCCCAGTTGCGTCCCCTTTTGGATCGGGATGCCCTTTGCACAGTCACTCATGCCCTCGTGACATCTCGACTGGACTACTGCAATTCTCTCTACATGGGGCTCCCCTTGACGTGCACCCGAAGACTTCAGCTTGTCCAGAATGCAGCCGCGCGAGCAATTCTGGGAACCTCTAGGTTTGCCCACGTAACACTGCTCTTGCGCGAGCTGCATTGGCTGCCGTCTTTAGGGTGCGCTTCAAGGTGCTAGTCATCATCTTTAAAGCGCTCCATGGCACGGGACCTAGCTATCTGCGGGATCGGATTCTGCCCCATACATCCCTGCGGCCGATTCACTCCCACAGAGAGGGACTTCTCCGGGTGCCGTCCACTAGGCTATGCCAGCGGGCGACGCCCAGGGGAAGGGCCTTCTCTGTGGCGGGCCCAGCCCTCTGGAACGACCTTCCCCCCGAAATTAGAACAACTACGGATCTCCACTCCTTCTGCCAAAAATTGAAAACACACTTCTTCTGCTTGGCCGGCCTAGGTTAGTCTGCTGTTTTTAACTGGGTTTAGGGAATTGTAGTTTAATTTTAGTATAGTGGTTTTAGCGCAGGGATAACTTTATTTAATTCTTATTTTATCTATTTATGTATTTTGTATTGTATTTTTAATTTTCCCTGTGCACCGCTCCAAGTCCCTTCGGGGAGAGGACGCGGTTTATAAATAAATTTTATTATTATTATTATTATTATTATTATTATTATTATTATTATTATTATTATTATTATTATTATTATTATTATTATTATTATTATTATTATTATTTAGGAGTTAGGATTTATTGGATTTATATGCTGACCTTCTCCCAAAGGACTCAGCTCGGTGCACCGCATAAAAACACATATTACAAATGTAAAAAAAAAGATTAAATAGTAAATCCAATAACTAATTGACAATTTAAAATTACATTTAAAATTAAATTAACAATTAATAGTTTATTTTAATCAGGCTTGGACTTATATGCTGCTTCGCAGTGCTTTAACAGCCCTCTCTAAGTGGTTTACAGAGTCAGCCTATTTTCCCCCAACAATCTGGGTTCTCATTCGACCCACCTCAGAAGGATGGGAGGCTGAGTCCACCTTGAGCCTGGTGGGATTCGAACTGCCAAACTGCAGGCAGTGTTCACATTTTATGACCTTCTGAGAAGCAACATCAAGGGGGGGAGGTCAGATTCACTTAACAACCATGTTATTAATTTGACAACTGCAGTGATTCACTTAACAACTGTGGCCAGAGGTGGTATATATGTATACCACCTCTTCGAACCATCACAGACCTTCCCCTCTTTCGTCGCTCACTTAAGACTTATCTGTTCCATCATGCCGGCCTAGCTTAGCCAATGAGTAAATGTATTTTAGAATTTTAATTGGGATTTTTAGCACAGGCTTTTAGTTTAATTTATTCTTAATTCTTCTGTATTTATTGTTATTTGTCGATTTTAATTTCCTGTGTACCGCCCTGAGTCCATTTCGATGGAGAAGGGCGGTTCTATAAATCTAAATAAATTAAATTAAATTAAATTATATATGTACGTATGTATGTATAAAAGAAACAGACATGATGATTTCCGGAACTTTAAAATATAAAATATATTTAAAATATATAGCTCACTGAGCTTTCGTTAGCAACTGCTAATATCGTCAGAGTGTAAAAGTTCTTTCTGGGGAAGAAAGGTTGGATAAGGGAGAAAGGAATACAAACATCGATTAACATGCCTGACGCAAGAAAAAGTTCTGGAGATCATCATGTCTGTTTCTTTTATATGTATATGTATATGTATATGTATATGTATATGTATATGTATATGTATATGTATATGTATATGTTGCTAATTCTTGCATCATGCCTGACGCAAGAAAAACAACAGGGCTAATCACAGGTGGGAGGCGGGTGGATGGATCTATCACGCGCGCAATGGCTAAATTGATCAACATTGTATAAAGGCAAGTATCCTTTTATGGCTTTTACACTCTGACAATGTTAGCAGTTGCTAATGAAAGCTCAGTGAGCAATATATTTTTAAATATATTTTATATTTTAAAGTTCCGGAGATCATTATGTCTGTTTCTTTTATAACTACACCTGGAACCCAAATGTTTAGAACAATTCGCAATGTATGTATGTATGTACATATGCATTTATTTTATTTTATTTTATTTTATTTTATTTTATTTTATTTTATTATTTTATTTTATTTTATTTTATTTTATTTTATTTTATTTTATTTTATTTTATTTTATTTTATTTTATTTTATTTTATTTTATTTTATTTTATTTTATTTTATTTTATTTTATTTTATTTTATTTTATTATTTTATTTTATTTTATTTTATTTTATTTTATTTTATTTTTTTGTTTATTAATCAAGCATGTATTAGATAACATATATAAGTATAAACATGATTTTGAATACAAGAAATGGATACCCTGGTAATGGAAATTTTGAGTAGTTTGGAGAACTGGCAAATACCACCTCTGGCTGGCCATGCCCTCATCTGTTCTCTGCCTCCCAAGTCCCAGTTTACCGGGAGGGAATTTTATTTTTATTTTATTTTTTTATTTTTTATTTTATTAAAATTTATACCCCACACCTTCTCCAAAAAGGACCCAGGGCGGTGCACAGGAAATTTAAAAACATAACAATTATAACAAAATACAAAATTTAAAAACATATTAAATCCCTACCCTGTGCTAAAATCGTATAAAATCCCCCAACTTAAAACTATTTAAGAACGGTCACAACGGGAGGTTATGCTAGGCCAGCTTGATGGAAAAGGTGTGTCTTAAGACACTGGCGGAAGAGGCGGAGGTCTGAGATGGTACGTAGTTCAGGGGGTAAGTCATTCCAAAGGGTAGGGCCCGCCACAGAGAAGGCCCTTCCCCTGGGTGTCACCAGTCGGCATTGCCCGGCCGACGGCACCCTGAGAAGGCCCTCTCTGTGGGAGCGTATCGGTCTGAGGGATGTATGGGGCAGGAGACGGTCTCGCATATAACTAGGTCCCGAGCCATGGAGCGCTTTGAAGATGGTTGTCAAAACCTTGAAGCGCACCCGAAAGGCCATAGGTAGCCAGTGCAGCTCACGCAGGAGCGGTGTTATGTGGGAGCATCTAGAGACTCCCATAATCACCCACGTGGCCGCTTTCTGGACTAGCTGTAGCTTTCGAGTGCCCCTCAAGGGAAGCCCCATGTAGAGAGCATTACAGTAGTCAAGTCGGGATGCCATGAGTGCTTGAGTGACTGTTGGCATACAGTATCCTTCCCCTGGAGTGGGGGAGGGAATGGTAATTTTACAGGCCACGCCCACTGATCCACGCCATGCCCACCGAGCCACGCCCACAGACCCAGAAGTCAAAACTTTTCAATCCCAGCACTGAACTAGTATACAGTTTTTCATCTAAGACGATGGGGGGGTGGCATGACTTATTAAAAAAAAATCCTCTCATGCTGAATATAGCAGGCATAATTTTGGGATAAAGGTTTTGATTTGCCAGGATTTTTGCGATTGACTTGAAGTGTGTTGTGTTTGGGTGCGTGAGTAGGAATTTGAGCAGATGACTAAGAAGGAGACGTGTCAAAATCCATTTCATTTCTGCTAATCCTGGCTAGGTTTTTGGTGAGCACGCTCTTCCTCTCTGGCTCCTAGCAACTGAATTTCAGACGATTCGTGGCTGCGGGAGATGATCAGAAGTCCCCCCACGGTGCAAACAAAGCATTCGGCGGGGTCTCTGAGCTTGGTAGTTTTCTTTCAGACGTTTCGTGACCCAACTAGGCAACGTCGTCAGTGCAAGAGGAGAGTGGGCTTTGCTCCTGGTTTATACGTTGAAATACAAGTGGCAGGAACTGCTAGTTTTGGAGGGAGGGATCTTGATGGTTCCTTGATGGCTGGTTGCTTGTTTGCCTGAATTGATAGGAACTACCAGGTATAGGGTTTCCTGCCTAGGCAGGGGGTTGGACTAGATGACCTCCAAGGCCCCTTCCAACTCTGGTATTGTATTGTATTGTATTGTATTGTATTGTATTGTATTGTATTGTATTGTATTGTATTGTATTGTATTGTAACTCACAGTTTCCTGGTGATGGTTTAAAATCATCCGGCTAGCTTTGAAAAAACAGGCATGACTCAATGCCGAAGGCGCACGGAACTCTGTTCCCTTCCCACCAAAGGTGGTCCCTATTTTTCTGCTTGCATTTTTTTATGTGCTTTCGAACTGCTATGTTGGCAGAAACTGGGACAAGTCATGGGAGCTCACTCCATTATGCAGCACTGGGGATTTGAACCCCTGAACTGCCGACCTTTCTGACTGACAAGTTCAACCTCTTAGCCACTGAGCCGCTTGGAGATAAACAATAAACCATAGAAGAAGATATTTGTAGCTCAGGGTTGAATTGTGGGGCCCTTGGTGCTCTCTGAGCTTGGTGGCTTTCTTGCAGATGGTTCATTACCAAATTAGGTGACATCATTGGGGCTAGAAAGGAGCAGGAAGAGGAGGAGGAGGAGGAGGAGGAAGAGGAGGAAGAGGAGGAGGAGGAAGAGGAGGAAGAGGAGGAGGAGGATTGTGGGGTCCTTGGTTGTTTCTTAGTTTAGAGATTTTCTTGTATACATTTCATTATTATACTAATCTGGTTCAGTTCCAAATGGGGAGAAAGACACTGGAAACAGGGAGGCTGATTGGAAAGATAGTTTAATGAAGCAGAACCATCAACCATCATGGTTCTAGTACAGCTGACCACATAGAGTAGAGAATAAGGGTTATTTATACCCTCTCTTGTGCCTTGCCCTTGAGCTTCCTGTTCCTGTGGCAAGGACATGCATTCTGCTGGTTGCTGTCAGACTCCCACGGGGACATGTGGGGTCATGTTTGTCTGAGTCAAGTTTGGTTGAAGTTTGCCGGGTGATGCAACGTCCTTAGGAGATCGTGCAATTACTTTAATTTACTTTAATTTCATTTCTATACCGCCCTATCTCCCGACATGGGACTCAGGGCGGTGCACAGGAGCTATAAAATATAAAATATAAAAGTACAAACAATCAAATAGTTAAAATTAAGATTAAATAAGATTAGACCCGTGCTAAAACGTTAATGCAATGCAGTGAGCTCTGAAGCTAGATCACCCTATTATGTCCTGGAGGGTCATGCCTTAGTCCCATCACTCTGGAGCTGAAGGTCTTTTGTTTTGTAGACAGGCTGGCCCAGTTCTTCTCAATCGGCACCACATATCTGCTGGGGGCAGGGAGCTGTGGCTCTGAGTTTCGGTCTCCCTTAAGATTTCCATTTCTTGAGGATCCTAAGTCACCAAGCCCTCAGCCATTAAATGTAGAGGAGATGTTTCAAAGAATAATGAATGAAATGCAACAAATCCGGAAAGACAATTTAAGCACAAGATTGGAATTATTGGAGGCGCAAAGAGAAATAACAAATAATAAACAAAAAATTGTGGGGCTGGAAGGAGGGGCGGTTGAGATGAAGGAAGAGATAAAAGACTTTAAGAAAGAACTTACAGATATTACTGGTCAAATGTCTAAAATTGATTTTGAACGCATGTCTTTCTTTTTAAGATTTCAGAATGTTCCAGAATTACCGAATGAGAATTTAAGAGAGCTGATGGCTACTATGTTAGCGGATTATATTAAGAAAGATAAGGAATTTATTTGGGGGGACAGTGATTTGATTTATAGAATTAATTCAGCATTTGCCAGAATAAATGAGGTACCCAGAGAGATACATATTAAATTTATAAGAAGGTCAACGAGAGAAGAGATACTGAGAGCGCAAAGAGGGGGCCCTTTGATGTATCAGCAAAACGAGGTGGCCATATTGAAGCAGATCCCAAAGAAAATAAGAGATATAAGAAGGAATTATTCCTTCTTAACTAAAAAATTATTCAAAAAGGGGGTGTGGTTCAAGTGGTTGATGCCTGAAGGGATGCTGGTATTCTGGGAGGGAGGAAGAGTTAGAATCAAAACAGTTGAAGAGGCGCATAATTTTCTTAAAAAACACTCCTCAATCCTGGATGACGATGAGATGGGAACGGGAGGGGCCACGGGTCCACCTGGTGGTGGTGGGGAGGAGGAAGAGACTATAGCAAAGAGGCTCAGATCGCAAAAATAATTTATTATATTTCTTTATGATGGTAATTCCTGTACGGATGTCAATAGTACAAAGTAATTGGATGTATAAAATAATATGAAAATTTATGATTTTAAAATGTATGTACCCCTTCCCTTTAATAATTTCTTTTTAATCGAATATGTATGAAGACTCGGAGGCGGTCATCCAACCCGATGTGGAAGCTCCAAATATTATCCAGTATCTTATTTACCCCTTTCCTAATATAAATTGTTAAAACCAATAAAACTTTTTCAAACAAAGTTTTCCATTTCTCTTTTAGGGGAAATATAATAGTCTGCCTTTTTTAAATATTTCCTAACATATTTCACTCTATGGTGAAATATGGGGTGGGTGCTAACTTTCTACACTCGATAGCATCATCAGTTCTAGAAGTAACTGAAGTTGGCACTCTGTAGGTGTGAGGACCCAGGCGCGGCATAAAGGCAACACAGCCGGAGAACTGGCCTGAGTCCCTTTATTAGCACCAGCTAATAAACGCCCCTTTCAACTCTACGGCCTGCAGAAAAGCTCTTCCACAAACCTTCCACAAACCTGTCACAAGCTTTGGCTGAAAATGCGCCAGTCCAAATGTTGTAAGCAGAAAACATCCAACTTTTCCTTCAGGCTTTGAAGACCTATTTATTTCATGCGGCCGGCCTGGCGTAGTTTTAATTGTTTTTAGTAGGGGTTTTAGTAGGTTTTAGGACAGGCTAATCATTTAATATATTTTTTAACGTATTTTATGTTTTATACTATTGATTTTTATTGTTGCCTGTACACCGCCCTGAGTCCCGGAAGGGAGAAGGGCGGTATAAAAATCTAATCTAATCTAATCTAATCTAATCTAATCTAATCTAATCTAATCTAATCTAATCTAATCTAATCTAATCTAATCTAATCTAATCTAATCTAATCTAATCTAATCTAATCTAATCTAATCTAATAATCTAATCTAATCTAATCTAATCTAATCTAATCTAATCTAATCTAATCTAATCTAATCTAATCTAATATAATATAATATAATATAATATAATATAATATAATATAATATAATAGTAGTAGTAGTAGTAGTAGTAGTAGTAGTAGTAGTAGTAGTAGTAGTAGTAGTAGTAGTAATATAAACCCCACAAGACAAGATAAGGTAATTAATCCGGCAGGGCAAGCCAGATAGGGAGTGCCAGCAGTGAAGTAGCACGGGCAGTAAATCAAACCCAGTTGGGAGGATGCCTGGAACTCAGATAAGCAGTTAAACTCAGTGTTTGTTCCTGACAACCGCCCCTCCCATTTCCCTTTCCTTTAAACTCCATCCCCAGGTGTGCCTTGGGGATGGATAAATCCCCTTCATGGGAATCAGGGTCCTGTCCTCCCTCGTAAGCCACACAAACCATGTTGTTCTCTTCTTCCCTACGTGCCCTAGGATGAGGAGGGTGGTTGGCCTTGATCTTCGTCCCTTGTTCTACCTCTCCCCTGCTCTGCTCCGCCTGATTTTGCCCTTCCCCAGTTTCCTCCGCAGCCAAGGGAGCCACTCTCCCGCTCTCTGTCGGCTGTTTATCTTCCCCCTCGGATTGAGACACAGTAGGGCAAGCCGTTAGTATGTAAACAGAGATCCAACCTCGCACCTTCCAGCATTGATGACGCTACCTAGTTTGGTAATAAGACATCTGCAAGAAAACCACCAAGCTCCGAGAGCACCCAGGGATGAACAATTTTAGGAGAGCGGAGTTGGCAACAAAGAAAGAACTTCAAACATCTCCCCCGTGTCATTTTTCGAGGGTGGAGCTCAAGCAAAACCTAATCCAAAATGCTAGATTCGGTTGCGGTGCTTTCTCTAACAGCCCCGCTCATCAAGCTGTCAAAATATCGCAGAACAAACAGTTCTGAAAACATGCCTGACAGATTTGGTGAGGGAGGGAGAGAGGTGGTTTCACGGTCTCTCTCTTTCTCTGGAAAAAAATATATCAAAAGAAATGTGCAATTCCAGGGTGCTATTCCTTGCTGTTCCATTGCAATATATATATATATATATAGTCTGTTCCATTGCAATATATATATATATATATATAGTCTGTTCATTAGTGCTTGGTGGATGAGCAAAACTATTCCTGAACAGCTAGAAAACTCAGTAGTAAAATATATGTGTGTGTGTGTGTGTGTGTCACAACACCTGGTATGCAAAAATATGGGAGGGAGCAGAACTGCTTTCCTTTTCTGTCTTTCGGCTCACCCTAGGAGCCATCCAGGCAGAAACTATTTCTAACACGTCTGCAGCCCCGGTTCGAATCCCAGTAAGGGTATGGCTAGCTGATGAGAGCTAAATAGCTTGAAATAGATCTATACTAGTCTCCCTTCATTTATTTATCAGCACAAATGCAACACAACAGCAGTGTGCTCCCTCCCCTATTTGGGCATACCAGGTGTTGTGACACAATACACACACACACACACACATGTATGTATGCATGTTATTTTCCTGTTGAAGGCTCAACAGGAGAATAATCAGACAAGCCATCGAAATAGAGAAACAACCTAACAATATGATGACACCTCCTGCCTACCAGATATCTGGAAAACCGCACTGGCCAACAGACAAGACCCACCCACCACCCAAGCCATTGAAATACAAAATAAGGAGAAACATACAAAAGGACCAATCATCAATGAGCTGTAAGGCAGAAAAGGAAAGCAGTATGCTTCCTCCCTTAATTGGGGCCCTAACAGGGTGTTGTGGAACAATTATAGATACTTATCCTCCTGTCTCAGCTGATGCAATAAGAGAACTTGGCTGGCTGAATGGCTAAAGGCTTTGCTTGATATGCAATACAGCTCTGGTTCGAATCCAAGTAAGGGTATGGCTAGCTGACGAGAGCTAAAAAGCTCGAAATAGATCTATACTAGTCTCCCTGATTTATTTATTGATCAGCTCATAAAACTAACATACACACACACACACACACACACATATATATATATATATATTGTGTGTGTGTGTTAGGTTTTATATGAACTGATCAATAAATAAATCAGGAAGACTAGAAAGGCAGACTAGAGGCAGGGCCAGTTCAATGTCCCTTGTGCTAACAGGCTCCCGAGCTCCATTTTCGGCTGCGATAGCTTCCTGCCACCTTCTGGCCGCGAAAGTGGAGCTCAGGAACAAGTCTACCAAAACATAAAATTGGTCCCGAGATAGGTTGATGTTCTGTCCCCCAGTCTGAATCACCCCTCACACACAGGCTTGGCTGCTTGCCACTGCTTAAATATGAGATAAGCAAAGACTTTGGCAAAGAGCCTAGATAATTCCAAACATGACTAGAAGGCTGGAGTTGAATCGGTTGCTTCCTGCAAATGTCCCCTCCCAATGTCTCACCTATAAGCTCTCTTGGGAGGGGACACTCAGCAACCACCTGGTTCTAATCATCGCCTATGAGCCTGCCTCTGACGTAACTGCTGCCTCCGTTTCTCAGCCCTGCATAATCTAGCATCAGGGACAAACTGCCCCTGATCCTCCCCACTACTCCATGCCTCAGATGCCTCCTGGTAGCCAACCAGCCTCTCTGGTTCCTGCTCTGAACCTGAGCACTCCCCAAGGTCTACCTCCTCCTCCAGGGCAGACTCATAGCGAAGAGTCCATCAGCAGCCCATCTGGAGCCAGCTGGGCCAAAAAGGTTGTGACCTTCATATCTATCTACCTAGGTTGCAGTTTAAATGGATAGAAATCTGCTCAAAGATTTCTACTCAATCTCCGTGGCCTTCTTGAACTTTCTTTTTTTTTTTTGTCCATCTGCTTTCCTTCCAGATGCAGATCAGCAAGAACGCTGTCTATCAGCAGGACCTTCCTGGATTCACATTCCAGGTGGACAACATCTCCGGCCCGTTTGTCATTGCGCTGTGGGGTCTTGTCATGTAGAGAGGTTATGAGAAGATTAATTACACCGGCGAGAGCGTTTTGATGGCTTTTCATTGCCGACAAATGAATTTTCTCCTCTTTGCCATGAATTGATGGATGTTCCTGGCATGCCCGAGGCCTCTTGGATGTCAAATGTGATCATCTTTTCACAGGACCCTGATGTTCTCGATGGAATGTATGCAAGTGAAGTTGTGCTTCTTGTGTTCATGGCAACCTTGGTGGCCCAACGTGGCGGTGCCCACTTTCTTGCAAAATCCATCCCTACCAAGTAGTGTACGAGGACGTAATGATGCCTGGGAACAACCTTTGGAGACTGGGTAAAGAGAGGTTGCCTACAGCAGGGGTCCCCAACCTTTTTTGCACCAGGGACCGGTTTCATTAAAAAAAAAATTCTGTGGACCAGCTGGCATAGAGGAGGAGCGGGGGGGAGGAAGGGGGAACAGGTGGCGCATACGGGGGGGAGTCGGCTCACTCGGCCCTCTATGGCCTCCAACGGTGCGAACGACCGCGCCTGCGCTCTCCCGCATCCGGTGCGCACTCTGCCCAGGGGGCTGCCCCCTCCTCCCTCCTCCTCCTCTCCGGCCCTGCGGCCCAGTTCCTATCAAGCCACGGTTGGGGACCCCTGGCCTACAGGACTGTCCGATAAGAGGAAGCATAGGCCACAGCTGCACAGTGGGTAGAGCAAGAAGCTCAGGAGGGGCCCTGCCTAAGTTATCAGGCTGTGAAGGTGATGGGGAGAGAATTCTACTTTCAGACAGGTAGCTTTACTAATGAAGTAGAAGTAACATATCCGGCTGTGTTTCTTGTCTGGTCTACTTAGTAATGTTGGCATGAGGGAGATATGAATAAACCTTGCAGGTAAGGCTCCAAATCCAATCTTCCTTTCTCCCTCCCTCGCTCCCTCTCCTTTCTTCCTTCCTTCCCCCTCCCTCGCATTTCTTCCTTCCTTCCTTCCTTCCTTCCTTCCTTCCTTCCTTCCTTCCTTCCTTCCTTCTGTCCCTCTCTCTCACATTCCTTCCTTCCTTCCTTCCTTCCTCCCTCCCTCCTTCCCTCCCTCTCCTTCCTTCCTTCCCTCTCTCTCATTCCTTTCTTTCTCCCTCCCTGTCTGTCTCCCTCTCCTTCCTTCTTTCCTCCCTCCCTCTCCTTCCTTCCTTCCTTTCCTCCCTCCCGCTCACATTCCTTTCTTCCTCCCTCCTCCCTCCCTCTCCTTCCTTACTTTCTTCCTCCCTCCCTCTCCTTCCTTGCTTTCTTCTAACCTTTCCTTCCCTCACTCCTTCCCTCCCTCTCCTTCCTTCCTTCCTTCCTTCTCTCTCTCTCATTCCTTCCTTTCTCCCTCCTGTCTCCCTCCCTCTCCTTCCTTCTTTCCTCCCTCCCTCTCCTTCCTTCTTTCCTTTCCTCCCTCCCGCTCACATTTCTTTCTTCCTCCTTCCCTCCCTCCCTCCCTCCCTCCCTCCCTCCCTCTCCTTCCTTCCTTTCTTCCTCCCTCCCTCTCCTTCCTTGCTTTCTTCTAACCTTTCCTTCCCTCCCTCCCTCCCTCCCTCCTTCCTTCCTTTCCTTCCTTTTGTCCTTCTATCTCTTCTTCCTTCTTTTTGTACTGTACATCTCCAGTTAAGAACTTTGTCAATAAAGCTGTATGGAGGGAATGTGTTTAAAAAGATATCCAGAAAAAGGAACCAACGAATAGGATTGAATTTCATTCTTATCAAAGATATCGGGATCAAGAGTTGCATCACTGGCGAATTCTTCAAAATTATCTACTCTGATTGCCATTTAGATGCTCTGACCTATCTGTCTACTGATCTGTGGGGGTTTTTGCCACCAAAAAAGGCACCAGGTCTTATTTTCGGTGTGTGTGTGTGTTGTCTTCCCCCTGTGCTCCTTTTCGGCACGTGGTGCTGAAAAGGTTCATCATCACTGGTATATAATAGCTGTCTGTTTGTCTATCTATCCATCCATCTATTTATCTATCTATCTAAAGAGCTGTGGTGACATAGTGGTTAGAGTGCAAGCTACTTTGCTGACTGCGGCTTCCTACAGTTTGGCGGTTCAAATCTCACCAGGTTCAAGGTTGACTCAACCTTCCATCCTTCCAAAATCAGTAAAATGAGGACCCAGATTGTTGGGGGCAAGAGGCTAACTCTGTAAACTGCTTAGAGAGGGCTGTGAATCAGCATATGTCTACGTGTTATTGCTATTGCATCTATCTATCTATCTATCTATCTATCTATCTATCTATCTATCTATCTATCTATCTATCTATCTATCTATCTATCTATCTATCTATCTATCTATCTATCTATCTATCTATCTATCTATCTATCTATCTACCTACCTACCTACCTACCTACCTACCAGGGGTGGGTTCCTGGGGGCTCGCAGGGGTTCGTGCGAGCCCTTTCGTCAAATTTCCGGATCCCAAGCGAGCCCTTTGGCTCGTGGACCCGGAAGTATCTAAGGAACACGTGGCTCGCTCGTGTATCCCTAGCAGGGAAAGTTTCAAGACCCAGGCGCTTTAGTTTTGAAGCTGCCGGGCCTGCTTTCCCTGTTGGCGCGGGGGGCGGGGGGGGGGGTTCGCGCAGCCTAGCGCGCTCTTCCGCCCCGCCCCTAGCCAGAAGGCTTCAAAGGCTGAGCCCTTCAGCCAGCGCTCGGCCTTTAAAGCCCCTCTCTGTCTCTGTGTGTGTGTCTGTCACTCTCTGATTCCCCCCTCCCTCCCTGTCTCTCTCTGTGTCTGTGCCTCTCTCTGTCTGTCTGTTGTCGTGCCCGCCGGCAGGCTTCAAAGGCGCCGGCTAGGGGCAGCGGAACAAGAGCGCGCTAAGCTGCGCGAACCCCCACCCCACCCCCCGCCACTTGCGGCAAAACTTTCCCTGTTCCCCCACACACACACACGCTTCTCAGCTGCAGGCGGCCGGGCGGCGGGGAGGGCACGCTAAGGTGAGTGAGCACAGCGGTCCCGGGATGAAGAGGCTCCGCGGGGGGCGGGCGGGCGGGCGGGCACGACGACAGACAGACAGAGAGAGGCACAGACACAGAGAGAGACAGGGAGGGAGGGGGGAATCAGAGAGTGACAGACACACACACACAGACAGAGAGGGAGGGAGGGAGAGAAAGAGAGAGATGCAGAAAGTGATTTAAGTGCGTGAATGCGAGACAGACATACACACACACAAACACAGAGTGATAGATGGGCGGATGAAGGGGAGAGAGACAGAGAGAGAAAGAAAGAAAGAGAAAGAAAGAAAGAAAAAAGTGAGAGAGAAGAAAGAGAGAGAGAAAGAGAGACAGAAAGGAACGAGAGAAAAAAAGAGAGAAAGAAAAAGAGAAAGCGAGAAAGAAAGAAAGAAAGAGAAAGAAAAAGAGGGAAAGAAAGAGAGAAAGAGAAAGAAAGAGAGAAAGAAAGAAAGAAAGAGAAAGAAAGAGAGAAAGAGAAAGAGGGAAAGAGAGAGAGAAAGAAAGAAAGAGAGAGAGAAAGTGGGAAAGAGAGAGAGAAGGAAAGAAAGAGAAAAAAAGAAAGAATGTATGACCACAATTGAGCCCAAAAGTTTAGTTGTTAACCAAGACCATTGTTAAGTGAGTTTCACATTTTCCAAGTTGGCCACTCCCACCCGGTCACATGGCTGGCAAGCCACTCCCACCCAGTCACATGGCCAGCAAGCCACTCCCACAAAGCAGGCCACACCCACAGAACCTGTTCCAAAAAATTTGAAACCCACCCCTGCTACCTATCTACCTACCTACCTACCTACCTACCTACTGACCTATCTTTGCAAAGCTGTGAATCAATAAATGAGGAAAAGATTGTGTTTAAGAGGGAATATCATGTGTTTTTAAATTGAGTAAAAATCCATTTACAATATAAATATATGCATATATTTGTGTGTGTGTGTGTTTGTGTATCTATAACAGTGGTGGGTTTCTGCAGGCTCGCATCTACTCGCGAGAGCCGGTTGGTGAAATTTAGAGAACCGGTGAGAGGGGGCTCCACCGGCGTACCTGGAAGTAAATCTGGCCCGCCGCTGCCAGTGACCCAACGGGAAGGAAAAGAAAGGAAAGGAAGGAGGAAGGAAGGAAGGAAGGAAGGAAGGAAGGAAGGAAGGAAGGAAGGAAGGAAGGAAGGAAGGAAGGAAGGAAGGAAAGAATTTATTATCACAATTGAGTCCAAACTTTTGGTTGCTAAGCAAGAGTGTTGTTAAATGAGTTTCACCACATTTTAAAAGGTGGCCACTCCCACCCTGTCACATGACTGCCAAGCCACGCCCACAAAATAGGCCACACCTACAGAGTAGGTTCTAAAAAATTTGAAACCCACCACTGATCTATAACTACATGTCTATCTATATTTATTATATCTATATCTCCCCAAAAGAGCCTTATGTACTCTGTATTATCATGTATTATGTATTACTATCATCAAAATATTTTAATCTTTTTTTTCTCATTAAGCCATCTGTATTATCCTCATATTTTAATATTTTTCTGAGTCAAGCCATCTGCATTTTTGGAATCTTCCCTCTCTTGACATATCATCTGCATTCTTGCAAATAAAACACATATGTCTAAGAGCAAATTGTCTATTTTCTGCTGATATTTTGACCTTTCTTTTACACAAATGCGTTCTTATACCGAAATATTGCTAATTCGATAACAACGTTTTGTATGCATCCAAGACTACCTGAAGAGTTATACAATGCCACTTCTATAGAAATGCACCAGTGCAAAATCTTTCGCTATTTAGATTTTAGATTTTAGATTTTATTCAATTTGTATCCCGCCCTTCTCCAAAAGGACCCAGGGCGGCGCACAGGAATTTAAAACAACATACAAAAATAGTACAAAATACACAAATTTAAAACCTATTAAATAACAAAAACCTGCGCTAAAACCAATTAAAATCCCCCATTTAAAACTATCTAATATTAGTCACAGCGGAGGCTATGTTAGGCCAGCTTGATGAAATAAGTGTGTTTTTAAACACTGGCGGAAGAGGCGGAGGTCGGTGATGGTACGGAATTCAGGGGGTAGGTCGTTCCACAGGGCAGGACCCGCCACAGAGAAGGCCCTTCCCCTGGGTGTCACCAGCCTGCATTGTCCAGCCGACGGCACCCGGAGAAGGCCCTCTCTGTGGGAGCGTATCGGTCTAAGGGATGTATGGGGCAGGAGACGGTCTCGCATGTAACTAGGTCCCGAGCCATGGAGCGCTTTGAAGATGGTCGTCAAGACCTTGAAGCGCACCCGAAGACCACAGGAAGCCAGTGCAGCTCGCGCAGGATCGGTGTTATGTGGGAGCATCTAGAGGCTTCCGAAATCACCTGCACGGCTGCATTCTGCACTAACTGTAGCATTTAAACCGATGGTCCAAGTGTGATCAATTATTAAAATGCTTTGAAAAGTATGTAGAGCTGTGTTTCAACGTATATGAAAGTTTGAGCTGAGTCCCTCCTTAAAGCAGCTGTGTCTTTTTAAATCACCTCTATGGCTGTGAAGAAAAAATAAAATTGCTTTAATGAATTATGATAAAAATATTTGATAAGTTATACCAAAGACACGAAGAACGGTTGCAGGAACTGGGTGTGTCTAGTTTAATGAAAAGAAGGACCAGGGATGGCATGATAGCAGTCTTCCAATATTTATTTATTTTATTTTATTTATATACCGTGCCTCTCTCCCTGGAGGGACTCAGGGCGGTGCACAGGAAATTAAAACAGAAATACAAACATGTAATAAAACGGACGTATAATAAATAAGACTACAGAATAAAATCTAATTAAATTTAAGTGCCCTGTGCTAAAAATTCCCTAAATAAAACCCTCAAGATAATTTGCTGCTCAGTCTACTAAAGTGGTCTCGGGGACTAGGCTAGGCCGGCTAGTTGGAAAAGATGAGTCTTCAAACGTTGGCGGAAGAGGTGGAGGTCCGTGGTGGTCTGGAGTTCGGGGGGGGGAGATCGTTCCAGAGGTCTGGGCCTGCCACAGAGAAGGCCCTTCCCCTGAGAGTCGCCAACCAGCATTGCCCGGCGGATGGCACCCGGAGAAGTCCCTCTCTATGGGAGCGAATCGGCTGAAGGGATGTATGAGGTAGGATACGGTCTCGCAATATCTCAGGGGCTGCCCCAAAGAAGAGGGAGTCAAGCTATTCTCCAAGGCACCTGAGGGTAGAACAAGAACAGATGGAAATTAGTCAAGGTTTTTCTGCTTGAGAAGGTGGTTGGACTAGAAGACCTCCAAGATCCCTTCCGCTCTGTTATTATATATTCAGTAAAAGTTCCAAAGAGGAGTATAAGGAGTGACATGATAGAAGTCTTCCAATATTTGAGGTGCTGACACAAAGAAGAGGGAGTCAACCTATTCTCCAAAGCAACTGAAGGCAGGACAAGAAGTGGGTGGAAGATCACCAAAGAGAGAACCAACCTAGAATTTATCAGTTTGTTGCAGCGATGAAATCCAGAAAGCACACCCAGATCACTGACTCAGCAGGATTCATTAACTTCTTAATATACATAATAAAGCATGAATAAATGTACAATACCCACAACAGATTCTTCCAACATGGTAGAGAGAAGAGATTGGTTTCCAGTTTCAATTCAGAGAGCAGACCACATTAGTTCTCTTGCACAGACTCAGAGCTACATAGGAAAGCCACGCCCAGGCTCCGAGCCATCGGGCATGGCTCTCAGACACCAAATACTTCCCATTGGCTGATGCAGTTGCCATGCCTATATATTGGCTGACCTTGCCCTATTCCAGCCAGTCCCCAATGGCTGACCTGTTGCCATGTCCTATTCCAGTTCATGAATACTCTGACAGAACTAAGGAGAAATTTTCCTGACAGTGAGAACAATTAAATCAGGGGAACAACTTGCCTTCAGAAGTTGTGGGTGCGCCAACACTGGAGGTTTTGAAGAAGAGATTGGACAACATTTGTCTGAAAGAATATAGTTTTATACAATGCAATGCAATACAATGCAATGCAATGCAATGCAATACAATACAATACAATTCAATACAATACAATACAATACAATACAATACAATACAATACAATACAATACAATACAATACAATAGCAGAATTGGAAGGGACCTAGTCCAACCCCCTGCCTAGGCAGGAACCTTATACCGTTTCAGACAAATGGCTATCCAACTTCTTCTTAAAGGCTTCCAGGGGCATTCACAACTTCTGGAGGCAAGCTGTTCCACTGGTTAATTGTTCAAACTGTCAGGAAATTTCTCCTCAGTTCTAAGTTGCTTCTCTCCTTGATTAGTTTCCACCCATTGCTTCTTGTCCTGCCCCCAGGGGCCTTGGAGAATAGTTTGACTCCCTCTTCTTTGTGGCACCCTCTGAGATATCGGAAGACTGCTATCATGTCTCCCCTGGTCCTTCTCTTCATCAAACTAGACATACCCAGCTCCTGCAACCGTTCTTCATCTGTTTTAGTCTCCAGTCCCCTAATCATCTTGGTTGCTCTTCTCTGCACTCTTTCCAGAGTCTCCACCTCTTTTCTACATCGTGGCGACGAAAACTGTATGCAGTATTCCAAGTGTGGCCTTACCAAGGCACTATACAGTGGCATTAACACTTCACGTGATCTAGATTCTATCCCTCTGTTTATGTAGCCTAGAACTGTGTTGGCTTTTTTGGCAGCTGCTGCACACGGCTGGCTCATATTTAAATGGTTGTCCACTAGGATTCCAAGATCCCTCTCACAGTTGCTACTATTGATATTCGCCTATTTCTTCGTAAGTATTATGGAATGAACTTGAGGGTTTTATTTATGTCACACAAGGGGCAATAAAACCAAAACAGTCGTCCATCTTTATTACGGGACTCCCGACGATATTTGAAAGCGACGAGGTCTAATTGTCTCGTGCTTTCGCCATTTCTCTTACTTTAATCAGAAACGAGGCCAAATATGAATACAATAATTACTACGCTGAAAAGCTCTCCGAACCGATTCTTCTCTCCCCCACCCCCCACCTCCTGCTGTGGCATTGTAGTGACATAGAGAAATGATATTAACAAAGCCACCAGTCTACCGAGTTGAATTAGATCCATATTTAATCATGAGATGATTTTTCAAGGTGACTGCAGGGGAAGCAAAAGAAGAAGAATTGGACAAAGCTCATTCCTCTGAATTATCAGGAAAAATAATGTGTGGCAGAGGAGGGGGGGAAAAAAGACAAAGGGCCAAATGAATATTGTATTAGTTATGAACTGCCTGACTCAGAAAGAATTTCAAATACTTTCCTCTTCGTTCTTTTAATGATCTCCTCGTTATCGAGCCTTGGATAAACAAAGGTTCTTTCAAACCCGCATTTAAAAAAAAGGGTTTTGTAGTCCTTTATTCTTGCAGGATGAACTAATAGACATTTCCCTACAAAGAAAAAAGGAAAGAAACGAAGGGAAAAAATGGCACAGCCTTTCTGATCCCTTCCTTTCGTTGTTGTTAGTGGCGAAGTCACGTCCAACCCATCGCGACCCCCATGGACAACGTTCCTCCAGGCCTTCCTGTCCGCTACCATCCTCTGGAGTCCACTGAAGCTCACGCCGGCTGCTTTGGTGACTCCATCCAGCCCCCTCCTTCTCTGCCGTCCCGTTCTTCTTCTTTTGCCCTCCATCGTTCCCAGCATGAGGCTCTTCTCCAGGGAGTCCTTCCTCCTCATTAGGTGGCCAAAGTCTTTGAGTTTCCTCTTCAGGATCTGGCCTTCTAAAGAGCAGTCGGGGTGGATCTCCTCTAGGACTGAACATGGTTGGATGGCCTTGCAGTCCAAGGGACTCAATGTAGGAGTCTTCTCCAGCACCAGAGTTCAAAGGCCTCCATTCTTTGGCGCTCAGCCTTCCTTATGGTCCAACTTTCACAGCCATCCATTGCAACTGGGAGAACCATTTTTTCAGGGTTCCAAATCACATCCAAAATTAAATCCGAGTCCGAGTCAAAGTATTGCTCTGAGTTCCAATTTATTGAGAGCCATGTTGGCACATCTGGGAAAACCCAAATATGAGTTTCCTGGTTTCCCCCACCCAGTTGAGAGTTCAAGATCTTGCCCCCACACCCACCAGTCCATCCCATGGTCCAATCTCCCACTGCCCTGCTGACAGTTCCACCCATCAGGTGCAGAGACGCAGAGACAAAGGATGACCTTGGCTTTCTAGAAAGAATGTTGTTATTACTACATATCATCTAACTCCGTACAATCCCCTCCTCCCATTTCCCCACAATAGAAAATGCATAGTAGAATAATAGAAAGTGTGGCAGGTCATAGATCCAAAAGACAAGATTGCTGCAGGTCTGACACTATTCTTTACATATATGTGGCGGGAAAGAATCTGTGGTCAGAATAACCGAGTTGGAAGGGGCCTTGGAGGTCTTCTATTCCAGGGGTCACCAACCTTTTGGATCTCAGGAACCACTACATTCATAATTTTAAATCCCGTGGACCACTAATGTGATCTGCCTAATGACTGGCTGAGTGGGCGTGGCTAGGTGGTCACGTCACTGAGTGGGCGTGGCCAACTCAAAGTCCCTCACATCGATGGGCAGCTCTCCAGCCTCTGCTCTCCCCTCCCCTCCCAGCTACTCCTCACCTGCCCGCCCCGGGCTCCTTAGGGCCCCAATGGGAAGCAGTTGCTGGAGCTAAGCAGCCACCAGGAGAAAGAGTTGGCAAAACAGCTCAGTTCAAATTGGATCCAACCGAGAAGGAGGCTCATTAGGAGCACCTCACTGAGAACTAGGAGCATAGGCTTCCCAAGCAGAGGGAAGACCTGCGGGAAGGCAAGGCCAGGTACAGGCACCTGGAGGCTCAGTGGGCTAAGATAGTCAGCCAGTTCCAGGCCACGATGCAGTCCCACTGGCACGAGGCCCTCCGGCTCTTAGCCACCAGCGGCGCTTCCCTCCGGCCTTCGCCAAAGGATTACCGCGGATTCTAGAAAGGATTTTTATTTTGACAACATCACCTTCTACTCCTTGCTATTCCCCCTCCCAATTCCCCACTAATGAAACAGCATAGCAGAATAGAATATTAGCGTGGCAGGCCAAAGATCCCCGAAAGGAAGGGGCTGCAGGTCCTGACCCATTTACCGGTAGTAACACCGGTATCCACCACTGCACGAAAAGACTTTGCTGGATGTGAATCAAGATCACGTGAAGGGTTACCACTTTATAAGGCCTTGGTAAGGCCACACTTGGAATACGGCATTCAGTTTTGGTTGCCAAGATGTGAAAAAGATGTGGAGACTCTAGAAAGAGTGCAGAGAAGAGCAACCAAGAGGATGAGGGGGCTGGAGGCTAAAACATATGAAGAACGATTGCAGGAACTGGGTATGTCTAGTTTAATGAAAAGAAGGACCAGGGGAGACATGATAGCAGTCTTCCAATATCTCAGGGGCTGCCCCAAAGAAGAGGGAGTCAAGCTATTCTCCAAACCACCTGAGGGTAGAACAAGAAGCAATGGGTGGAAACTAATCAAGGAGAGAAGCAACTTAGAACTGAAGAGAAATTTCCTGACAGTGTGAACAAAATTCATCAGGGGAACAACTTGCATTGGCAGCGTGGCAAGAGGTAAGATCTTTTTCTTTCGTGAGCTTCTGTCTCATCGTTTTCAGGGAAACAGACGCTCACAACCGAAACGCCACGGAGATCTGACCTCTCTGTGTGCTACTTTTGGCACGCGTGTCACCGGTTCACCTTTACAGCTCTAGGCCATGGTCTGTATGAACTCCATTCCTGCAAAGTTGCAGTGGGTTGCAGGAAGTGGGTATGTCTAGTTTAATGAAAAGAAAGACTAGGGGAGACAGGATAGCAGCCTTCCGATATCTCAGGGGTTGCCACTTGTGGACTTGTGGACTTCCACCCCCAGAATTCCTCCTCTCGCTCTTCCTCTTGATGATGGGCGGACAGGCGGGGGGTGGGGGATCTGGAACCGTTTCTAAACGGCCCTGTAGATTTGTGGAACCTCTTCTATGGAAGAGGTTAGAACTGGCAGGAACCCACCCCTGGCTTTGACCAATCTCTGCCAATATTCAAGAAAGCTGGAGGGGAAAAAAAAACCCAATCCCAAATCCTGTCTTGTTTCAAAAAACAGGAGGGCAACTGATAAAAGTTCATGTCAGTTTCAGCAGAAGCTAATTCTGTCTTCTTCTTCCCAGACCATTACAGTTCCAATTCACAAAGCGAAGAAATATTATCCCCCACGCAGGACTCTCACGGCAAGAGGAAGCAAGAGGATGAGGGGACTGGAGGCTAAAACATAGGAAGAACGGTTGCAGGAAATGGGTCTGTCTAGTTTAATGAAAACAAAGACTAGGGGAGACATGATAGCATATTCCAATATCTCAGGGGTTGCCACATAGAAGAGGGAGTCAAGCTATTCTCCAAAGCACCTGAGGGCAGAACAAGAAGCAATGGGTGGAAACTAATCAAGGAGAGAAGCAATTTAGAACTGAGGAGAAATTTCCTGACAGTTAGAACAATTAATCAGTGAAACAGAAGTTGCCTCCAGAAGTTGTGAATGCCCCAACACTGGAAGTCTTTAAGAAGATGTTGGAGAGCCCATTTGTCTGAAACGGTTTAGGGTTTCCTGCCTAGGTTGGACTAGAAGACCTCCAAGGAGCCTTCCAACTCTGCTATTGTATTGTATTATATCGTTACATCTGGTGGCAAAATAATGATAATAATAATAGATCCAGCTGGCAACAAACATTTTTATTTACGGCAATAAAAGTCAAGTTTCTAATCCAAGAGATGTTAATGATTTAGGAGATGAAAGTCAGCCGTTTGACAGGTGAGACACCCCCCCTCCCCTCCAGAACAAGCATCTTCTCATTCCTGCTTATCGTACATGTACATGAGAATTAGGGCAGGGCAGTTTGACATGCTCTCATTTTGCATTTCAAGGAACAGCGTTCCTCATTTAGGATGCAAAAAGCAAGGCTCCTTTTCAAGTTAAACAGCGTAGGAAGTCAGCACCTGCCCCTCTCTTAGGAAAAATGAGATTTTTAGGAAATATGAAAAAGGGCAGAATA
The DNA here is from genome assembly GCA_039707465.1 of Rhabdophis nuchalis. Taxonomy (NCBI): domain Eukaryota; kingdom Metazoa; phylum Chordata; class Lepidosauria; order Squamata; family Natricidae; genus Rhabdophis; species Rhabdophis nuchalis. Next base: position 7,424,963 of record CM077648.1, on the reverse strand, counting down.
TTTCCCCCTAAAAGGGAGGCAGAAAGTCAGCTCTCCCCACCTTGGTCAACGGACCCTTAAGGCCTCAGCCAGTCTATTCTACTTAACATAGATCTACCTCCTTCAGGCAGAGCCGTAATAGGAATCCCAAAGCCCTTTCATTACATCACCACCCTGCACAAGTCAACCAAGCTTGGGACTTAGGACAGCCTGCAGAGTTGCTCCTGCACGGCCCCATGGGAGTCTGACAACCAATCAGAACACAAGCTCAAATTCAAAGGCCCAGAGAGGGTATAAAACCCAGGGACTCTCAACATTTCTTCCCTTTTGGGCCAGGACCTCAAACCATGTGGTCCTGTCCATCATCAATAAACCATCTTTCCATGATAAAAGATGGTTTATTGATGATGGACAATGTATGTATTTTAATGTTTAACTAAAAGGTTAAAGGTGTGGGTGTTTATGATGGGTTTGTTATAAGGTTTCTAATGGATTGATTATATACAGAATAAATATCAGACTAGGAAGTACTATGTAGCTTTTAGGTAAGAATGCTTAGATTGATAGGTGAACAGAGTAAATAATATTTGGGATGCTTGGAATTATTAGAGTGGTGTATAGCGGAAGTCAGGGGGGTGGGTTTGAATGGGAGGTGGGGGAGGGTTAGGGTGGAGGGTGGGGAAATATATATGTATGATTAATCTAGAGATGGGAATAATGGGATATGGTTATTTTAAGAGAAATTTATATTATGATTTATATATGTTTAATTAACTTAGAAGATGGCGTTAATGGGATATTGATATATTAAGAGAAATTTATATTGTGTTTGCTGGGAGGCGAGGGGGTATAATATCTGAATGAGAAATTTATTCTAAGACGGGGTGAGGGGAGGGGGTATAGTATTTGTATGTGATTTATATTATATGTCAGGGGGGTAAAAAGGGGGAAAATCTGTTTGAATAAAACTTTTTCAATAAAAAATAAATTAAAAAAAATAAACCATCTTTCCAAGCAACTTCTATGAATCCAGTCTCTTTTCCCCCACTTGGAACTGGAATGGATGCAACGGATGAGACCACTGGTGAAATTCCAAAAATTTTTTCTACCGGTTCTGTGGGTGTGGTTTGGTTGGCGTGGCAGGGGAAGCCAGAGGTGGTATTTGCCAGTTCTCTCAACTACTCAAAATTTCCACTACCGTGGAAATTCAGAAGCTGCTGAATTTCATTCCTGGATGGGAACCTGTGCATAAGGGCCAGCTCTAGTGGAGTAACAGTGGGCTTTGCAAAGAATGTATAAATTAATTAATAATTTTATGCAGTTTATAGTTATTAAAATAGCAATAACTAGTATTTTTTTAAAAAAAAAAATCAATAATAAAAATAAAAATAATCTCTTTCTGTCTCTCTCTCTCATATGTCTGTCTGTCTGTCTGTCTGTCTGTCTATCTATGTTATCCTATCCTATCCTATCTTATCCTATCCTATCCTATCCTATCCTATCCTATCCCTTTCTCTCATCATTCATCCTTCTTCCATCTCTCTCTATCATCTTTCTATCCAATCTATCAATGTCTCTCTCACACACATCTCTCTCTCTCTCGGGCCCCAATATGTATATATAAATATATTTGTGTGTGTGTGTGTGTTTACATTTATGCTGTTAAATAAATAAACAAGGGAGACTAGTATAGATCTATTTCAAGCTATTTAACATAAACGGAAACACAAATGGAAACAAAAGGCAACGAAACAAATACCTTTCTGTCTGCACCATCTCTTGTAATGAGCCGAAAGACAGAAAAGGAAAGCAGCTTGCTTCCTCCCTTAATGGGGGCTTACCAGGGTGTTGTGACACAAATATATATATATATATATGAGTCCTGTAAAAGGCTGATGTAATCAGGGAAGCCGGTTAGCTCAAGGCATAGAAAGGCTTGCCTGATATGCTGGAAAGTGCCGGTTCAAATCCCAGTAGAAGAAGTATGGCCAGCTGAAGAAGGCTAAAAAGCCTGAAATAGATCTATCCTGGTGTCTTAATTATTAAATCAGCCCTTAAAAATCATACATATATCATATATATATATATATATATATTCGAACCGGGGCTATGTTGCATGCAAGGCGAGGAACCTCACACTTAAGCCAAACCAGTTCCCCTATTACATCAGCTTAGACAGGGTATATTAGTATAGGTAATTGTTTCACAACAACCTGCTCGAAATAGATCTATCCTGGTCTCTTCTAATTTAATTTATTGATCAGCTCATAAAACTAACACATATCTAAAATATTATACAACGTAATTCTTGGCTTGCTGTTTGGATGGTCTCTAGCGATGAGCCGATGAGCAGTAAGGGAAACATATATATGTAATTGTTTCACAACAATCTATTATTAGGCCTCAATTAAAGGGAGGAGACATGCTGTTTCCCTTACTGCTCATCGGCTCATCGCTAGAGACCATCCAAACAGCAAGCCAAGAATTACGTTGTATAATATTTTAGATATGTGTTAGTTTAATGAGCTGATCAATAAATTAAATTAGAAGAGACCAGGATAGATCTATTTCGAGCAGGTTGTTGTGAAACAATTACCTATACTAATATACCCTGTCTAAGCTGATGTAATAGGGGAACTGGTTTGGATCCTTGGGATTGTAGCTGCAAATTACACAGATTGATAAATTGGCTAGCTGCTTTTTCTATCTCAGTGAAAGTCCTTTGCCAAAGTCCTTCCAGTCTGCATGGAAGATATATGAATTATGCTAGCTTGCATTTGTTCAAAAATTGTTTCAACAGTACAACAGTACAATTACCTATACTAATATACCCTGTCTAAGCTGATGTAATAGGGGAACTGGTTTGGCTTAAGTGTGAGGTTCCTCGCCTTGCATGCAACATAGCCCCGGTTCGAATCCCAGTAAGGGGTATGGCCAGCTGATGAGAGCTAATAAGCTCGAAATAGATCTATCCTGGTCTCTTCTAATTTAATTTATTGATCAGCTCATAAAACTAACACACACACACACACACACACACATATATAAAGATTTTTAAGGGTTTTTAGATTTAAAATATCTAAAAAATTTCACACAGCAGCAAACTAATTGGTTCTCTGTCTGGATGATATCTAGGTTGAGTCGAAGGGCAGAGAGGGATAAATAGCTAAATAGCTTGAAATAGGTCTATACTAAACTCCCTTTCATTTATACATAACATACATACATACATACATACATACATACATACATACATACATACATACATACATAAGCTCCTATGACTCTTCACTCAACGTGTGTGGTTACAATAAATATTTACAGTATTTTTCAAGAAGCGACTCTACCCCAGCAGGACTATTTATATTTATATCCCTTAGACCGATACGCTCCCACAGAGAGGGCCTTCTCAGGGTGCCGTCGGACGGACAATGCAGGCTGGCAACACCCAGGGGAAGGGCTTTCTCTGTGGCGGGCCCTGCCCTGTGGAACGACCTACCCTCTGAACTCCGTACCATCACTGACCTCCGCCTCTTCTGCCAGTGTCTAAAAACACACCTGTTTCATCAAGCCGGCCTAACATAGCCTCCGCTGTGACTAGTATTAGATAGTTTTAACATGGGGGATTTTAATTGGTTTTAGTGCAGGTTTTCGTTATTTAATAGGTTTTAAATTTGTGTATTTTGTATTACTTTTGTATGTTATTTTAAATTCCTGTGCGCCGCCCTGGGTCCTTTTGGAGAAGAGCGGGATATAAATCAAATTAAAAAAAAACATTTTATTATTATACCAAGGAGGAGTAGAATCTTTGGAAAACATACAAACAGAGATGAGATTGGCTATTCAGTCTTCCCAATTCCATATCTTTTTTTAAAGTAAGACACAGGCAGGCCATCTGTCATTTTAAGGTCAACTACCCAAGAAACATGGTACCGCCAATTTTACAATACAAAGAATAGCAGAGTTGGAAGGGACCTTGTAGGTCTTCTAGTCCAACCCCCTGCGTGGGCAGGAACCTTATACCATTTCAGACAAATGGCTATCTAACATCTTTTTAAAGACTTCCAGGGTTGGGGCATTCACAACTTCTGGAGGCAAGCTGTTCCAGAGGTTAATTGTTCTAACTGTCAGGAAATTTCTCCTTATTTCCAAGTTGCTTCTCTCCTTGATTAGTTTCCCCCCATTGCTTCTTATCCTGCCCTCAGGTGCCTTGGAGAATAGTTTGGCTCCCTCTTCTTTGTGGCACCCTCTGAGATACCGGAACACTACTATCATGTCTCCCCTGGTCCTTCTCTTCATCAAACTAGACGATTTGCTAGTTTACATCCAGTTGTTTCTTTGAGAAATCATTATTTATTCTGGAAGTGTCTTACACTGAGACACGCTTGCATTTATCACATTGATTATGCAAATAAAAGGGGGAACGGAAACATTGTTTTAATTGAAGACGGTGCTTATTTGCCCTTGCAGGTAATTGCTGCCCTTATCCATTTCTAGGACGTTAACTAGACCTTTAATGAATAATCTAATTTATCTCACACCCCACTGGATGCATTATCACTTTAAAAAAAAAAAAGGTACCTTGCATTCAAATGCCCTTTTTTATTCATGCTTTAAGAATGAACTCAAGGGTGGCTCAGTGGCTAAAACGCTGAGCTGGTGGATCAGAAAGGTCGGCAGTTCGGCAGTTCGAATCCCTAGCGCCGCGTAACAGAGTGAGCTCCTGTTACTTGTCCCAGCTTCTGCCAACCTAGCAGTTCAAAAAATGCAAGTAGAAAAACAGGAACCACCTTTGGTGGGAAGGGAACAGCGTTCTGTACGCCTTCGGCGTTGAGTCATGCCGGCCACATGACCACGGAGACGTCTTCGGACAGCGCTGGCTCTTCGGCTTTGAAACAGAGATGAGCAGCGCCCCCTAGAGTCGGGAACAACTAGAATATACGTGCAAGGGGAACTTTTATATTTTTTTCTTTTTTTCTTCACCCAAATTCAAATTTCCACTACAGTAAGGCGTGCTCACATCACACATTTCCGATTAAAGGAAATCAATGGTACAGATTGTCCTCGGTTTATGATTCCAGGGGAGCCCTAAACGACTGCCCCTAAGCAAGGCGACAGTTGCTAAATGAGTTTTGCCCCCGTTACCACCTTTTCTTTTGCCACAGTCGTTAAGCGAATCACTGCAGCGGTTGAATTAGGAACACAGTTGTTAAGTGAATCCAGCTTCCCCATGGACTTTGCTTTTCAGAAGGTCACCAAAGGGGATCGTGGAACCCCGGGGCACTGCAACCGTCATAAATATGAACGAGTTGCCAAGCCTCTGCACTTGATCCTGTGACTGCAATGGTCACAAGTATGAAAAACAGTCATAAGACTTTTTTTTTTTTAGTGCTGTTGTTCTGGAACTTTGAAGAAAAACAATTTTTTTTTTAAATTAATAAAGTTATAAAGAGGAGCGAAAGGGGAGTGGAGTTTGCAGGAGACATTCCTTCCTTAGTGTGAAGATTGGTTCGTGACTCTCAGAGATTCCTTGCCAAACATTTTCTCATAAAGCTGCCTTTCGGCTCATCACCAGAGACCATCTAGACAGAAAGCCATGAGTTCCGTTGTGCGATTTTTTTTTATATGTGGCCAGCTGATGAGAGCTAATAAGCTCGAAATAGATCTATCCTGGTCTCTCTAATTTATTTATTGATCAGCTCATAAAACTAACACACATATCTAAAAAAATTACACAACGGAACTCTTGGCTTGCTGTCTAGATGGTCTCTGGTGATGAGCCGAAAGGCAGGAAAGGAAACAGTATGTCTCCTCCCTTAATTGGGGCCTCTTAACAGGATGTTGTGAAAAAATAACCTCTAATATATATATACAGCATGTCTCCTCCCTTAATTGGGGCCCTTACAGGAAGTTGTGGAAACAATTATCTATACTAAATACTCCTGGATTAGCTGATGAAACACGGTAGAACCGATTAGGCTGGAGTACTAGGCTTCTGCCTTGGATTCATTACAGCCCCGGTTCGAATCCCAGTGGGGTGTGGCCAACTGATGAGAGCTAATAAGCTCGAAATAGATCTATCTTGGTCTCTCAAAATTTAAATTTATTGATCAGCTCATAAAAAAATACTGTTTCCTCTTCTGCCTTTCGGCTCATCACCAGAGACCATCTAGACAGAGAACCACGAGTTCCGTTGTGTAAATTTTTTTTTTTAGATATGTGTGTTAGTTTATATGAGCTGATCAATAAATTTAAATTTGAGAGACCAAGATAGATCTATTTCGAGCTTATTAGCTCTCATCAGTTGGCCAAACCCTTTACTGGGATTGACAGCCCCGGTTCGTATCCCAGTAAAGGGTATGGCCAACTGATGAGAGCTAATAAGCTCGAAATAGATCTATCTTGGTCTCTCAAATTTAAATTTATTGATCAGCTCATATAAACTAACACACACACTACACAACACTAGGAGTATAGTGTTTACTAGGAGTATACTAGGAGTATACTCCTAACAATATCTCTGTATAACGCTTTCTGATAATCGCTTCTGCTTAGCAAACCATCAGCTGCTACGTGTTTGCTTCAACCATTTGCATGCTTTTGACCTGTTATTGAGGGAGGTGTAAAAAAAAAATATAGACTGAGTCAGAGAAAAAGGTTTCTTCCCATAAACATTGTCACAAGCAATTATCATTAGTTTTATGGAGGTGATTCAATGTGGTTTCACAAACACACACACACACACACAAACACACACTCCCCCCTTTTTATTTTGTAAATATAGTTCTTCCGCTGCCTCTTGAACGACACCTGGGGAGAAGCGATAATTAAGAAACAAATTAAGAGGTTTATGGAAGAGAAAATTGAAATTTCCTGTCATTCCACCCATAGGCGCTTGTCCATTAATAAGGCGCAGCCGTATTTGCAAGCTACTGTAATCACCTGGATGGAGTAACGAGGGTTTAGACTCCCGTTAGTAGAAGCAAGCAGGGGGAAACGACCGAGAAATAAATGCTATATTTGGGGGGTGTTGCGGAAAGCAAATGGGCTGATTTCAATCAATGCTCATGCAACCATCGCCGGAACATGGTGATTATTATTCCTCAGCTGAAGAAGGAAATTCTTATCAAAATTCTCTTTAATGAAAAGAAGGACCTGGGGTCACAGGATAGCAGTCTCCCAATATCTAAAGGGCTGCCACAAAGAAGAGGAGGGTCAAGCTATTCTCCAACAGGCCGGCCTGGCCTAACTTACATCACCTAGCCCACAGTCTGCAGTTAAATTGTTTTAAATTGGTTTTAGGGATATTGTTTTTAACATATTTAAATTTTTTAGCACAGGGATATTCATTTAATTTGGTTTTATATTTTGTATATTGTTATACAATATACGGGACCTAGCTATCTGCGGGATCGCATCCTGCCCCATACATCCCTGCGGCCGATTCGCTCCCACAGAGAGGGACTTCTCCGGGTGCCGTCCACTAGGATATGCCAGCGGGCGACGCCCAGGGGAAGGGCCTTCTCTGTGGCGGGCCCGACCCTTTGGAACGACCTTCCCCCTGACATTAGAACAACGACAGACCTCCGCTCCTTCCGACAGAAACTAAAAACTTATTTCTTCTGCCTGGCCGGCTTGGGGTAATCAAATTGTTTTATTAGGGACTTTTTGGGGTCTAGGTTTAGTCAGTTTGGGATTTTAGCGCAGAGTCTAGTTTAATTTATTTTAATTGTATTTATGCTTGCTGGTTTTATGTATGTATTTTTAAATTCCCTGTGCCCCGCCTCGAGTCCCTTCGGGGAGAGAGAGCGGTTTTATAAATTAAAATTATTTTTAATTTTTATTATTTTAATTTTAATTTTTATTATTTTAATTTTAATTTTTATTATTTTAATTTTAATTTTTATTATTTTTATTATTTTTATTTTTTTAATTATTATTATTATTATTATTATTATTATTGTTGTTGTTGTTGTTGTTGTTGTTGTTGTTGTTGTTGTTATTGTTATTGTTATTGTTATTATTGTTATTATTGTTATTATTGTTATTATTGTTATTATTGTTGTTGTTGTTGTTGTTGTTGTTGTTGTTGTTGTTTTTAAATTGCCTGTGCACCGCCCCGAATCCCTTTTGGGAAAGGGTGCGGTATATAAATTTAATAAACAAACAAAACAACAAAGCACCTGAAGGAAATCCATGGAGATTCTCAGTCATCCAAGTCTCAGTTATCTCAAAGGTGCCCCCCACTTTTATTTTTTTGAAGAGGCAACTGAACTTTCTGGTTTTTCTTTGAAGACATTTCCCTTCCCTTCCAGGAAGCTTCTTCAGCTCTGACTGCTTTCATTCCCCACCATCCAGTCAGAGCTGAAAAAGCTTCTTGGAGGAGAAAAGAAATGTCTTCAAAGCAAAACAAGAAAGTCCAGAGAAGAGAAGGAGAGATGAAGAGGAAAGGGAAGGGAAGGGAAGGAAGGAAGAAGGGAAGGAAAGGAATAAAAAAGGGAAGAAGGAAAGAAGGGAAGGAAAGGAAAGGAAGGAGGAAGAAGAAAGGAAGAGAAGGGAAAGGAAGGAAAGGAAGAAGGAAGAACGAAGGAAGGGAAGGGAAGGAAGGGAAGAAGGGAAGGGAAGGAATAAAAAGGGAAGAAGGAAAGAAGGAAAGGAAAGGAAAGGAGGGAGGAAGAAGAAAGGAAGAGAAGGGAAAGGAAGGAAAGGAAGAAGGAAGAAAGAACGAAGGAAGGTAAGGAGAGGAAGGGAAGAAGGGAAGGGAAGGAAAAGAAAGAAAAGGAAGAAGGAAGAAGGAACAAAGGAAGGAAGACCTCCAAGGCTCCTTCCAACTATTCTATTCTATTCTATTCTATTCTATTCTATTCTATGTGATGCTCAAAAGCTGCTATTTAAAGGAAGTTCAAGGTCTTGATCAGACAATTAATGTCAAGGCTATGAATGGGAAATTCTATCTACATGAGATGATTTTCTGGGTGATGACCACATCTCATCAATCATAGGTTCATCTAGCAGGATTTCGGAAGTCCTCCTCTTTTTGACAACGTTCTATTCAGCATGAACTCCATTTATATCTCAGAAATCATATGTAACATTGATATACACATTCTCTTTTGAAAGGTTTAATTATTTTAGTCATTCCCATGTAAATAGTGTTCATCTCCTATTGTAAAAATGCCACCTTACTTTGCTGTTATTTATGTTCCTTAATATAGTAAAACAATTAACAGTGATAATTAAAAATGAGAAACAAGCATTCTTGCTGCCATGGATAATGTATGGAGCTGAAGGCTGGGCTGTTGGCATTCTGCTCTTGTAGATGTTTCATTACCAGCCTAGGTAGCAACATCAAGAGCATCGGTAGAATGGAGTTTCTTGGATGTGTGCAAGTGACAGGTTATACAAGCAGCCTTCATTGGGATAGCACCAAATAAACAAGGAAAAGGGACCCAGATAAACAAGAAAAAAAATCAAAGACGAAACTTCCCAAACTCTTCTTCTTCCAGAAAGACAGACAGACAGACAGACAGACAGAAAGAAGGGAATAAAAGAAAGAAAGAAAGAAAGAAAGAGGAGGGAAGAGAGGAAGGAAGGAAGACAAAGTGAAAGGAAAGGAGGAAGCAGAGAAAGGAGGAAGTCTGGAAAGAGAGAGAAAAAAGAGAAAGAGAGAACGAGGAAGGAAGGATGAAAGAAAGAAAGAAAAAAGAAAGAGGGAGGGAGGAATGAGGGAAGGAAGACAAAGTGAAAGGAGGAAGCAGAGAATGGAGGAAGTCAAGAAAGAGAGAGAAAAAGGAAGAGAGAAAGAGGAAAGAGGGAGGGAGGGAGGGAGGTAAGGGAGGGAGGGAGGAAGTCAAATTGAAAGGAAAGGAGGAGGAAGAGAGGAAGTCAGGAAAGAAGAAAGAGGAAGAGAGAAATAGGAAAGAGGAAGGAAGAAAGAAAGAAAGAAAGAAAGAAAGAAAGAAAGAAAGAAAGAAAGAGAAAAGTGAAATATGAAATGATATCTTAATCAACCGTCATTTTCTTTAATGGGAATTTCTTTTAACCTTATTAAACTGCTTAGCCCATTGCCATTATTTTCTTTGTATTCTGAAGATCGGATTCAAAGGCAATCTATTACGAGCTGTTAAAATTTCATAATAGTTAGAGCCCAAAATTATACACCCGACTTTAAAAAAAAGAAAAACGAGTGATACATTCGACTCAGGAATTCAAGTACAGAAACATTTAAAATGTGTTGTTTTGTCTGACACGGGCACTATTTATCTGATCTTTTTAAAGCCTCAAGGCTACAGTGTCCTTTCCATATGGACTGCCAATCATTCACTGTTTCATTGGTGGCGGACAGAAAGCGAAATCTGGCAGCATCTTATATTGAAAACAAGTTTTCTTGGATGTCCCTTTGGTTTGAGTTGCCTGTGCAATATGCACTCTTTGTTGAATACAATACAATAGCAGAGTTGGAAGGGACCTTGGAGGTCATCTAGTCCAACCCCCTGCCTAGGCAGGAAGCCCTATACCGTTTCAGACAAATGGCTCTCCAACATCTTCTTAAAGACTTCCAGTGTTGCGGCATTCACAACTTCTGGAGGCAACTTCTGTTCCACTGATTAACTGTTCTAACTGTCAGAAAATTTCTCCTCAGTTCTAAGTTGCTTCTCTCCTTGATTAGTTTCCACCCATTGCTTCTTGTTCTGCCTTCAGGTGCCTTGGAGAATAGTTTGACTCCCTCTTCTTTGTGGCAGCCCCTGAGATATTGGAAGGCTGCTATCATGTCTCCCCTGGTCCTTCTTTTCATTCAACTAGACATACCAGTTCCTGCAACCATTCCTCATATGTTTTAGCCTCCAGTCCCCTCATCCTCTTGCTTCCTCTTGCGGTGAGAGTCCTGCGTGGGAGATAATATTTCTTGACTGTAATGGTCTGGGAAGAAGAAGACAGAATTAGCTTCTGCTGAAACTGACATGAACTTTTATCAGTTGCCATCCTGTTTTTTGAAACAAGACAGGATTTGGGATTGGTTTTTTTCCCCCCCTCCAGCTTTCTTGAATATTGGCAGAGATTGGTCAAAGCCAGGGGTGGGTTCCTGCCAGTTCTAACCTCTTCCATAGAAGAGGTTCCACAAATCTACAGGGCCGTTTAGAAACGGTTCCAGATCCCCCACCCCCGCCCGTCTGCCCATCATCAAGAGGAAGAGCGAGAGGAGGAATTCTGGGGGTGGAAGTCCACAAGTCTTAAAGCTGTCAAGCTTGAACACCCCTGGGGTCTTTTTTCTCTAAAGGGTTCGGGGTGCGAGGGTCTTGTAACTTGACAGCTTTAAGATTTGCGTGCTTCAAATGCCAGAGTTCCTGAGCCAACATTTTGGTTGCTAAGCAAGAGCGTTGTTAAGTGAGTTTCACCACATTTACAAGTTGGCCATGCCCACCCAGTCACATGACTGCCAAGCCACTCCCACCCGGTCACATGACTGGCAAGCCACTCCCACAAAGCAGGCCACACCTACAGAAGAGGTTCTAAAAAAATTTGAAACCAACCCCTGATCTAGTGCCATATTTATAATAATAATATTTATTTTATATACCGCGTCCTCTCCCCAGGGGGACTCGGAGCGGTGCACAGGGAAAAATTAAAACATTATAAAACATACATAAATACAATAGAATAAAAACGAATTAAATTTAATTGTCCCTGCACTAAAATCCCCATATTAAAACTAGCATTCCCTAACGCCCTAAAGGTAGAGACTAACCTAGGCCGGCCAAGCAGAAAAAGTATGTTTTTATTTTTTGACGGAAGGAGCGGAGGTCCGTGGTTGTTCTAATGTCGGGGGGAAGGTCGTTCCAGAGGGCAGGGCCCGCCACAGAGAAGGCCCTTCCCCTGGGCGTCGCCCGCTGACAAAGTCTAGTGGACGGCACCCGGAGAAGTCCCTCTCTGTGGGAGCGGATCGGCCGAGAGGATGATGGCTGTAAGGTCCTGGGATCGTGTGATCCCCTTTTGCGACCTTCTGACAAGCAAAGTCAACAGGGAAACCAGATTCCCTTAACGACCAAGTTACTCACTGAACGACTGCCGTGATACACTTAACAACGGGGGCAAGGAAGGTCACAAAACAGAGCAAAACTCACTTAGAAACTGCCTCGCTTAGCAATGGGAGTGTTGGGCTTCCAACTGTGGCCGTAAGCCGAGGACTACCTGTATTCAGGGGACTTCAGAACAAAAGCTCGGGAAGTAGCCAATTTTTTTAACCAACCGTTCAGCGGCGTTTTCAAGCAATCTGAAAAGCGATGCGTTTCACGTATCGATTGAAAAACCCCATTTCTCTGTTTTATAGCTTAATCATCAATATTCTGCCCATGCCGGTTGGTAGCCTTAGAAATTCTTTCACGTCGGCTGTCCTCGATCCATTTATTCTAGAAGGAAGGCCCATTAATGGGATTTATTTCTCAGGAAGTACACTTATGATAGATTATTTCTTTTAATTGGATTTTTTTTGCCGCGCCTTGTTTGTTTTTGCAGCTGTCCTTCCTGACATGCTGCTCTTCTTCTTCTTACAATACAATACAATAGCAGAGTTGGAAGGGACCTTGTAGGTCTTCTAGTCCAACCCCCTGCGTGGGCAGGAACCTTATACCATTTCAGACAAATGGCTATCCAACATCTCTTCTTCTTCTTCTTCTTCTTCTTCTTCTTCTTCTTCTTCTTCTTCTTCTTCTTCTTCTTCTTCTTCTTCTTCTTCTTCTTCTTCTTCTTCTTCTTCTTCTTCTTCTTTTTAACTTCAACACAAGGCTTAACAAAAAGAAAGAAAGAAAGATAAGAAGAAGTGTTGTTGCCCGCTGGCAGAAGAGTCAGAGAGTGAGGAGGGTTGGGGAGGAACCTGGGCCAGTCCTGGAGGCTGAGGAAGGCTCTGAGGAGGGTTCTGATAGGGTTAGAGGCAGAGAGGGGGTTAGAGTCATATGCCAGTTATCAGCTGCCTTCAGAGTCAGACATCAGTGAGGCAGAAGAACAGCTGGAGCCTGTTCCCAGAGCTTACTTACCAAGACTCTGCCAATGATAGTGAGGTTGTGGCCCACCAGCGGCCAGCGGAACTGGCAGCAGAATTGGACAGTGAGGAGGTTGGAGAGGAACATGGGCCAGTCCTGGGGGCTGAGGAAGGCTCAGATGAGGGCTCTGAGTCGGAGGCAGAGAGGGAGCTACACAGCAGTGAGGCAGAGGAACAGCTGGAGCCTGTTTCCAGTGTGCGCATGCGCAGACCTGCCAGAAGACAACTCAGAAAGCAGGGTCGACTTAGGAGTAAAGCCACACCTTGGAGGTGATTGCCCCCCCCCCCATAGGAAACAAAAGAGGAGCGAATGGGGAGGAGGCTTTTGCAGGAAACAATTCATTCCTTCGGTCGATTCAAGAGTGGAAACCTGAACTATGAGTGTTCTAGAACATTCCTAATCCTGATGGAATCTCAGTTGTGTAAAAGGAGGGTGAGTACGGAAACCTCCTCATGCAGTCCGCGCCCTATTAAGACACCTCTTCCGCTTTGCCATTCTCTTAAAAGCTACTTACAGGCCTCCGTTCGCTGCATCTGACAGGGAGGATTTTCATTGCTCAATAAATATTCCGGAGATATTCCTGGGGATATCTGTAGCCGGCTGCTGCTGTCCATTTTTCATTTGGATTAATAGCCCCGGATTTCAATTAATTTTAATAACTTTTCTTCTAAAGAAAAAAAAGGGGAGAGTTCGCTCTGCAATGTATTAGGTTTACTACATTTGTAGTCTTATTAGTTTTCGAAAGGAAATCTGAGGTTTTAAAGGCAGGATATCTTTCATCACTTCAGACAAATGGTTGTCCAACCTCTTCTTAAAAACTTCCAGTGCTGAGGCATTCATAACTTCTGGAGGCAATTTCTGTTCCACTGATTCATTGTTCTCACTGTCAGGAAATTTCTCCTTAGTTCTAAGTTGTTTCTCTCCTTGATTAGTTTTCACCCATTGCTTCTTGTCCTGCCCTCAGGTGCTTTGGAAAATAGTTTGACTCCCTCTTTTTTGTGGCATCCCTCAGATATTGGAAGATTGCTATCATGTCTCCCCTGGTCCTTCTTTTCATTAACTAACTCCTGCAACCGTTCTTCGTATGTTTGAGCCTCCAGTCCCCTCATCCTCTTGGTTGCTCTTCTCTGCACTCTTTCTAGAGTCTCTACATCTTTTCTACATCGTGGCGACCAAAACTGGATGCCGTATTCCAAGTGTGGCCTTACTAAGACCTTATAAAGTGATATCAACACTTCAAGTGATCTTGATTCTCTCCCTCTGTTGATGCAGCCTAGAACTGTGTTGGCTTTTTTGGCAGCTGCTGCCCACGGCTGGCTCCTATTTAAATGGTTGTCCACTAGGACTCCAAGATCCCTCTCACAGTTGCTGCTATTGAGCAAGGTACCACATATATTGTATCTAAATATTCAGGAAGGGTAAATATTTTTTTTAAAATGATGGGCATTATAGTCCAAAAGACCAGAGGGCGTCCAGCTACAATACAATATCAGAGTTGGAAGGGACCTTGGAGTTCATCTAGTCCAACACCCTGCCTAGGCAGGAAGCCCTACACCATTTCAGACAAATGGCTATCAAACAACTTCTTGAAGACTTCCAGTGTTGGGGCATTCACAACTTCTGGAGGCAACTTCTGTTCCACTGATTCATTGTTCTCACTGGCAGGAAATTTCTCCTCAGTTCTAAGTTGCTTCTCTCCATGATTAATTTCCACTAATTAGTTTCCACTAATTTAGTTGAAAAAGGTTGAGATGAAACAAAGATTGCAAGAAATCCTTTTGTATAGTTTATTTCCAGATGTTTTGTGAAGAGAAATGCTTTTCAGATAAAGGAGAAAAAAATATGACATCCTTGATGCTCTATGGCACGGGTCCCCAATCTTTGCAACTTTAAGTCTGAAGGACTTCAGCTCCCAGAATTCTCCAGCCAGCGGACCCCTGCTCTATGGGGCCTTTTCTGAACTAATGTCTAGCATGGCACAAGGACTCCTGCCTTGGGCTGTTCTAGATTGTTCTAGATTACTGGATTTGATCAAACAATTTTACCACTTTCCCCAAAACAGAACTCTTCAGTTGTGTTAAACATCTCTCTTGGTTCAAAACTGAGCTATTATAGCTTTGGATGGGTTTGTCTGTAAAACTGGTTAATCATTTTTTAAAACCATTAAAAGAATGGCTCCGGTCATTCATCATGGCGATGAATAGCTCAGTGACCACAAAATCCGCTTTTGACCTCAACTGGATGCTTAGAGGTTGTCCTATTCATGGAGGGACAAACCCAAATTTCGTCTGTTGGAAGGACTAATAGCTGAGGTGACAGATTGAATGTTCTTTTTCCTCAGCTAAATTCTCCACTTGTCTGGAGTTTCTGAGTCACCACTAATTTATGGGCCCTTCCCATTACGTAAGACGCTCATACTATGCCTTGCATGATCTATTTGTGACCCTACTGAGCTTGGAGAAAGAATAAGGGACTATTTTTTTTTTAAAATAAATCTTTTAATCCAACTTTGATAGCCACGGTCTACTCTTCCAAGTCCTATTCTTGGTCTTCTATTGACTTACTCTTCACGGCTGGCTATTTTATTTCCTCATGAGTAAACATCCTTTTTCTGAGGAGACGCATCGCAAGGCGATTTGTGAGAAGGTTCACTTCTACAGCATCTCTGAAACTCAAACTAGATCAGAGCTGGAAGGGATCATGGAGGTCTTCTAGTCCAACCCCTTGCTCAAGCAGGAGATCCTATACCATTTCAGACAAGTGGCTGTCCAGTTTCTTCTTAATAACCTCCAGTGATGAAGCAGCACCCTCAACTTCTAAGGCTGTGGTGATTTTTTGTCCTTCTAAAGTTCTGAATGAACCACAACTGAAGTTCTGGAGATGGTTTGGTCTGTTAGGCCATCCCTCAGTGAACCAGACACATTCATTCTTTCATTTGAGTATCGTTCAGATCGGTGGTGGGTTTCAATTTTTTTTAGAACCTACTCTGTAGGTGTGGCCTATTTTGTGGGTGTGGCTTGGCAGTCATGTGACAGGGTGAGAGTGGCCACCTTGTAAAATGTGGTGAAACTCATTTAACAACGCTCTTGCTTAGCAACCAACATTTTGGGCTCAATTGTGATGATACATTCTCTCTCTCTCTCTCTCTCTCTCTCTCTCTCTCTCTCTCTCTCTCTCTCTCTCTCTCTCTCTTTTTTTTTTTTCCTTTCTTTCTGGAACCCCCTCTCACCAGCTCTCTAAATTTCACCATCCAGTTCTTGCGAGTAGGTGCGAGCCTGCAGAAACCCATCACTGGTTCAGATGAGAGGTATTCAGCCAGTTCTGACATGTTCTGGAGAGCCGGTAGCAGAAATTTTGAGTAGTTTGGAGAACCGGCAAATAGGCTGGCCGCGCCCCTGCTGCCTCCCAGCTGACTTTCTTTTGTTGCTCTGAAATAGAAGAACGGAGCTGAAAAGCAGGTTAGTGGCGTGGGAGGGAATGGGGATTTTGCAATATTCCTCCCCTGCCAGGCCCACAAAGCCGGGCCGACAAAGCTACATCAGGCCCACAAAGCCACGCCCACAGAACCAGTATTAAAAAAGAAAGAAAGAATCCGACCACTGGTTCAGACCTGTGTGTAATGCAACCTCTTTTTGCCAGTTTTAAATTCGTAGTCTATAGGGCATTGCATGTCAAAACAATACAATACAATACAATACAATACAATACAATACAATACAATACAATACAATACAATACAATACAATACAATACAATACAATAGCAGAGTTGGAAGGGACCTTGGAGGTCTTCTAGTCCAAACCCCTGCGTGGGCAGGAGCCTTATACCATTTCAGACAAATGGCTATCCAACATCTTTTTAAAGACTTCCAGGGTTGGGGCATTCACAACTTCTGGAGGCAATTTCTGTTCCACTGATTACTTGTTCTCACTGTCAGGAAATTTCTCCTTAGTTCTAAGTTGCTTCTCTCCTTGATTAGTTTCCACCCATTGCCTCTTGTTCTGCCCCAACCAGAGACAAAGATACGCCCCAACCCATACTCTCACTCTGCTAAACAGCTAATTCCCACATCACTGTCTATTCCCTAGGATGTCAAACCACTACCTAGTACGGCTGACTTACCTATTATCCTTCTCATCTTTTCATCTTATGACTGTAACTTTGTTGTTTCTACCTCATTATTTATATTGAGTGCCTTTATTTAGTATCCTATTGTAATTTATGCTCTTTGCTTATTTAGTATCCTACGTATCAATTGTGATCTAGTATCCTAGGTATCAAATTCAATTGTGAAAAAAGTAAGGTTCTACATTTAGGCATGAAAAACCAAATGCACAGGTACAGTATAGGTGGTACCTTGCTCAATAGTAACAACTGTGAGAGGGATCTTGGAGTCCTAGTGGACAACCATTGAAATAGGAGCCAGCCGTGTGCAGCAGCTGCCAAAAAAGCCAACACAGTTCTAGGCTGCATAAACAGAGAGATAGAATCTAGATCACGTGAAGTTATAATGCCACTGTATAGTGCCTTAGTAAGGCCACACTTGGAATACTGCATACAGTTTTGGTCGCCACGATGTAGAAAAGACGTGGAGACTCTGGAAAGAATGCAGAGAAGAGCAACAAAGAGGATGAGGGGACTGGAGGCTAAAACATATGAAGAACGGTTGCAAGAGCTGGGTATGTCTAGTTTGATGAAGAGAAGGACCAGGGGAGACATGATAGCAGTGTTCCGATATCTCAGAGGGTGCCACAAAGAAGAGGGAGTCAAGCTATTCTCCAAGGCACCTGGGGGCAGGACAAGAAGCAATGGGTGGAAACTAATCAAGGAGAGAAGCAACTTAGAACTGAGGAGAAATTTCCTGACAGTTAGAACAATTAACCTCTGGAACAGCTTGCCTCCAGAAGTTGTGAATGCCCCAACCCTGGAAGTCTTTAAAAAGATGTTAGATAGCCATTTGTCTGAAATGGTATAAGCCAGGCATGTCCAAAGTCCGGCCCGCGGGCCATTTGAGGCCCGGGGGTCAGTTTAATACGGCCCTCCAACAGCCCTCCCTGCTCTGTGTAAATGTGGCCCTCCCTTCCTCCCTCTGTCTCTGGGGCTGTGTGGCTGGGAGGGAGGTGGATGCGCGGCCCCAGAATGTGCGCTTGGTGCCTGCCGGAGGGAGCCGCGATGGAGCCGCGACCGGCTTCCCTGCCTGACGCCCCTGCCGGGCGACCTGCCAGGCGACAGCCTCGGTGGTGCTTAAGATGACGGTAGCCTTGGGTGCCGAGTCCCCTTGGGGAGAGAGAGCGGGATATAAAATTAAATTATTTGAATTTCGCACAAGGTCGCCCGGCAGGGGCGTCAGGCAGGGAAGCCGGTCGTGTCTCCATCGCGGCTCCCTCCGGCAGGTACCAAGCGCACGTTCTGGGGCTGCGCGTCCACCTCCCTCCCAGCCACGCAGCCCCAGAACGTGCAGCTCTCGCCACACAAGGTCGCCCGGCAGGGGCATCAGGCAGGGAAGCCGGACGCGCGGCCTCAGAACGTAAGCCGTGGTGCCTGCCGGAGGGAGCCGCGATGGAGACATGACCGGCTTCCCTGCCTGACGCCCCTGCCGGGCGACAGCCTCGGTGGTGCTTAAGATGACGGTAGCCTTGGGTGCTTACCCTGCCTGCTCCCTCGCCCGCTGCTTCCCGGGGTGGGGGAGGGGAGGAGAGGGGAGAGAGGGAGTGACTGACAGACACAGAGAGAGACAGAAGGGGAGGGAGGGAAAGACAGAGAGACAGACAGAGACAGAGAGAAAGAGAGGGAGGGAGGGAGGGAGAGAGACGGAGAGAGACGCAGATAGAGAATGACACAGGGAGGGATTGAATCGGAGACAGACGGGGAAAGAGGGAGAGACAGACATACAGAGAGAGGGAGGGAGGGAGAGAATCAGAGAGAGTGACACACACAGAGACAGGGAGACAGGGAGAGGGAGGGAGAGACAGATAGATAGAGACTGATTAAGTGAGTGAGAGACAGACAGACAGACAGACACACACACAGAGTGACAGAGAGAAAGAGAAAGAGAAAGAAAGAAAGAGAAAGAAAGAGAAAGAAAGAGAAAGAAAGAGAAAAAAAGAGAAAGAAAGAGAGAGAGAGAAAGAAAGAGACAGAAAGAGACAGAAAGAAAGAGAAAAAGAGAGAGAGAAAGGAAGAGAAAAAGAGAAAAAGGGAAAGAAAGAAAGAGCGAAAGAGAGAGAGAGAGAGAAAGAAAGAGAGACAGAAAGAAAGAGAAAAAGAGAGAGAGAGAAAGAAAGAGAGAAAGAGAGAGAAATGGAGAGAGTGAGAGGAAGAGAGAGAAAGAGAGAGAGAGAGTGAGAGAGAAAGGGAGACAGAAAGAAAGAGAAAAAGAGAGAGAGAGAGAAAGAGAGAGAGAGAAATGGAGAGAGAGAGAGGAAGAGAGAGAGAGAGAGAAAGAAAGAGAGACAGAAAGAAAGAGAAAAAGAGAGAGAGAGAAAGAAAGAGAGAAAGAGCGAGAGAAATGGAGGGAGAGAGAGGAAGAAAGAGAGAAAGAGAGAAAGAGATAGGTAAGTTTTTTTAAAATTTATTTTCAATACATTGTGAAAACTCAACTGTCAGTTGATCTTAATGTTATGAAATGAAAAGTATGTCATTTGCAATTAACTTGGCATAAAATAATTTATTTGCATTTAATTGTAATGGTTCAAAGAATGTTCGGAAAAATGTTCGGCCCTCCACCATGTTCACTTCATCCAATCTGTCCCTCTTTGAAAAAAGTTTGGACACCACTGGTATAAGGTTCCTGCCCACGCAGGGGGTTGGACTAGAAGACCTCCAAGGTCCCTTCCAACTCTGCTATTGTATTGTATTGTATTGTATTGTATTGTATTGTATTGTATTGTATTGTATTGTATTGTATTGTATTGTATTGTATTGTATTGTATTGTACTGTATTGTACTGTATTGTATTGTATTGTATTGTATATAAGTGGCTAGGAATCAGAAGGCAAAACAGAAAATGGAGAATATAAATATACGGTGATACAAATGATTAATATTATTATAAGTGTTAATACTACTGTTGTTATATTATAGGGCAAGGTTAAAGCAATAGGAAGGCAATGCAGAATGGAGAATTATAAAAGCTACGCAGGAAAGCCGATAAAGAAGGTTGTAAAATTACTATATATTGTTACGTAGGTTTTGTGTTTTGTTCTTTCTTGTTGTGTGTGTTTTTACTGTTTTTAAAGATTAAAACATTCAATAAAAATTATTTTTTCTAAAAAAAAAAAAAGAGAGAGAGAATGCGGTGCTCAGATCCCTGAACCAAGAAAAAGAAAAGCAGGAACGAACGAATAGCAAATTGTCCTGAAAAATGTGTGGCCTTATGTTTAATGAGCTCTCCCTTCAATGCAGTTCGGTCTTCCACCAGGAGCTGATATAATCAGGATGTAGCCGGGATGTAACTAACATCTGTTCTCGGGCATTAAAACAGCAGGATTGAAATATATCCTACAACCTTCCGGTTAATCTGCAATAATGAAGGACTAATATTAGAAGTGGCATTCATTATCTTTCCCCCAGCAAATGTACCATGGTGGAGGGACAGATACTACGATTAATGTCTCCTTCTTTAAAATGGTCTCCTTAATGTCCTTTCCAGAGCGATCTGGGTTTGCCGGACGTAACGAGCAGGCATTTTCAGGAAGTTAAGGAACTGTCAGGTTGCAAACATGGAAGCTGTTCTTTTCTGCATTTCTGCGACTCGGGTGGGGGTCTGTGTCTCTGCTTCGTTGAGACAGCTAGCGCTGGCATTTATTCACAAAAAGTTAGTCTCTATTGTACTGTTGGGAGACAGTTCCAAGTGGGGGGAAAGACACTGGATTCATGGACGTTGCTTTGGATCTTTGGCCTGCCCCAGAGGGGGAGGGGATTATACGGTGTTGGGTGAAATGTAGCCAAAACAAAATTCCTTTCTAGAAAGCCAAGGTCATCCTTTGTCTCTGCACCTCTGCACATGACTGGAAGTGGATGGGTGGAAGCTGCCAGTGTGGCAGAGGGAGATGGGACCATGGGATGGACTGCAGGGTGTGGGGGGCAAGATCTTGAACTTTCAACTGGGTGGCCCATTTCCGGCCTTCCTTAACTTCCGGTAGGTCCTCCCATAGCCTCCGGGCACAGTCTGCACTGACCTGCATCCAAAATGGGCCACTTGGGAGGGGAAGGGCAGGTGGGCAGGGCCAGCCAGGAGTGGGATTTGGGGGTTCTCCAAATTGCACAGAAACGTAGCTAGAGGTTCTCCCGAACCCCTGCGAACCCCCAGAAGCCCACCAGCTGTGGAACTTTCACCTATTCTCCAAAGCAGGGGTCTCCAACCTTTGCAACTTTAAGTCTGAAGGACTTCAGCTCCTAGACTTCTTCAGCCAGTTTTGCTGGCTGGAGAATTCTGGGAGCTGAAGTCCTTCAGACTTAAAGTTGCAAAGGTTGGAGACCCCTGAGCTAAAGGATCCTGGGAGTTGAAGTCCAGCTTTGCTGGCTGGAGAATTCTGGGAGCTGAAGTCCTTCAGACTTAAAGTTGCAAAGGTTGGAGACCCCTGAGCTAAAGGATCCTGGGAGTTGAAGTCCAGCTTTGCTGGCTGGAGAATTCTGGGAGCTGAAGTCCTTCAGACTTAAAGTTGCAAAGGTTGGAGACCCCTGAGCTAAAGGATCCTGGGAGTTGAAGTCCAGCTTTGCTGGCTGGAGAATTCTGGGAGCTGAAGTCCTTCAGACTTAAAGTTGCAAAGGTTGGAGACCCCTGCTGCAAAGCACCCGAGGGCAGGGCAAAAAGGAACACGTGGAGACTTATCAAAGGGACCTAGAATTAAGGAGAAATTGCCTCTCGGTGAGAAGAATTAAGCCGTGGCGTGGCTTGTTTCTGGAAGCTGCGAGTGCTCTGGAAAAAGTCAGCACCCACAATGAAATTTTATAGGAAATATTTTTTTTTTTAAAAAGGCCGAATATTATATTTCCCTAAAGGGAGAAATGTGTTCTTGGAGGCAGAAAGCAGCCCCTGGCTTTCTCAATAGCCCTCAGCCAATGTCAGCACTTAAGAGTCATCGAAAGAAGCCAAGTGTCTAGACAGCCCTATTCATAAGCAAAGCAGATGCACTACCGGAAACTGTGGTTTCTTCCCCAAACCCCCAAAGCTTTAACCTTAGACTGTCTACTGTTGACCTTGCCCCATTCCTAAGAGGTCTTTAAGGAGCGTGCATAAGCGCACCAGCGTGCCTAACCTCCCAGTCCTAATATTCCATTGTATTCGTATTCATTTCATTTATTCATAATCATGTCTGTACTTATATTTTTATTTATTTATTTATTTTATTCAATTTATATCCCGCCCTTCTCCAAAAGGACCCAGGGCGGCGCACAGGAATTTAAAAACAACATACAAAAACAATACAAAAACATATAAATTTAAAAATCTATTAAATAAATATATTATATCTAACTAGCCATTCCCGGCCACGCGTTGCTGTGGCCCAGTCTGGTTAAATGGGCGACCAATCTGTGTGTAGCTCTACATCTGCACACACAAGCACATACACACAACCACCGTATAACACCCAACCTACATACCTACTCCCTTTCTCCCTCTCTCCCTCTACCTATCTACCTACTGTATTTCTCCCTCTCTCCCTCTACCTACCTACCTACCTACCTACCTACCTACCTATCTACCTACCTACCTACCTACCACATTTCTCCCTCCCTCTCTCTATCCCTATAGCTGCCTACCTACCTACCTACTGTATTTTTCCTTGAATCTTATGGACAGAGTATTAGGTCATCCTTTATGACACAATACCTGTGGCCCACTGCTCTCTCTGTATCCATCTACCTACCTTTTTTAAACAGTTTTTTACATTTCCATTGCGTGTACCTGGCACAGGTGTGACAGCTACACAATCTATATATATCATTGGTGCTGTACTTGAAAGGAATGTTGTGTAAAAATTTGGAAGCGATCGGTGCAGGACGTTCGGAGATTAGCGGTTTTAAACAAACTCTTGTTACATTTTTATTTATGTAGACTAGCCGTTCCCGGCCACGCATTGCTGTGGCCCAGTGTGGTTAAATGGCCAACCAATCTGTGTGTAGATCTACACCTCCACACACAAACACATACACACAACCACCCTATAAGCCCCAATCTACCTACCTACTCCCTTTCTCTCTCTATCCTTCTACCTACCTACCTACCTACCTACCTACCTACCTACCTACCTACCTACCTACCATATTTCTCCCTCCCTCTCTCTATCCCTCTACCTACCTACCTACCTACTGTATTTCTCCCTCTCTATCCCTCTACCTACCTACCTACCTACCTACCTACCTACCTACCATATTTCTCCCTCCCTCTCTCCCTCCCTCTACCTACCTACCTATCCTATGGACAGAGTATTTTATGTCATAAAGGATGACATAATACCTGTGGCCCACTGCTTTCTCTGTATCCATCTACCTACCTTTTTTACATTTCCGTTGCGTGTACCTGGCACAAGTGTGACATCTACACAATCTATATATATATCATTGGTGCCGTATTCGTAAGGAACGTTGTGTGAAAATTTGGAAGCGATCGGTGCAGGACTTTCAGAGATTAGCAGTTTTAAACAAACTCTTGATACATTTTTATTTATATGGAAGATTATTTAATTCATATTTGATGAAATAAATAAATAAATATAAATAAATACACGCAACCCCTGGTTATTCCAGGTCATGGAGAAGGAGTCGGTGGATAAAAATGCTCACCCAATCATCATCATCATCGTCATTGTCATTGTCATTGTCATCATCTTATGCACATGGATGAATATTTGCTTCCTCCAATAAAATAAAAACGACCTACCCCCCGAACTTCGTACTATCACAGACCTTCCCCTCTTTCGCCACTCACTCAAGACATATTTTTTCCAGCAAGCTGGCCTAGCTTAGAGTTTAGACCAGTGGTGGGTTTCAAATTTTTTAGAACCTACTCTCTAGGTGTGGCCTATTTTGTGGGCGTGGCTTGGCAATCATGTGACAGGGTGGGAGTGGCCACCTTTTAAAATGTGGGGAAACTCATTTAACAACGCTCTTGCTTAGCAACCAAAATTTTGGACTCAATTGTGATGATAAATTCTTTCTTTCTTTCTTTCTTTCTTTCTTTCTTTCTTTCTTTCTTTCTTTCTTTCTTTCTTTCTTTCTTTCTTTCTCTCTCTCTCTCTCTCTCTCTCTCTCTCTCTCTCTCTCTCTCTCTCTCTCTCTCTCTCTCTCTCTCTCTTTCCTTCCTTCCTTTCCTTTCCTTTCCTTCCCGTTGGGTCACTGGCAGCGGCGGGCCAGATTTACTTCCAGGTACGCCGGTGGAACCCCCTCTCACCGGTTCTCTAAATTTCACCAACCGACTCTCGCGAGTAGGTGCGAACCTGCAGAAACCCACCACTGGTTTAGACCTTAGGCGTGACACAGCTCCTGCCAATTAGTAAATGGATGTTGGGTTTTTATTAAGGGAATTTTAGCACAGGCTCTTAATTTAATTCTTGTTAATGATATTATTGTATTTGTTGTTATTTATTGTGATTTTTAATTTCCTGTGCACCACCCTGAGTCCATCTTGATGGAGATAGGCGCAGTATACAAATCGAAACAAATTGAAATTAAATTGAATTTAAAAAATGAAGAAAGACAAACTGGGTTGAGAACGTTTTGCCCCGTGCTAGCTCAGATACTCAACGTCTCGTAAGCAAGGAAGAGTTAAAGGATCAGCAAAATTTGTAGCCATGATGGATTTGCCATTTTCTCTGAACAATTGGATGTTTAATCTCACTGAGGATGCGATTCCCGTCCTGCCAGCGATGAATGCCCAGCCTAGTTCAAAAGCAGCTTTTTTGAAGTTCAGAAAGGTGTAATTGAGGCGCACGCTCTCCTATATCCTGGGGGTCACCAAAGTCGGAGAGTTGATTATCAAAGTCCCAGTTTCATATATGTTTTTTTCCCCCTCAATTAAGAAGGGGCAATGGGTCTTGACTTCCAAAACTTTTCCAATCAGAATTATTATTATTCCCATCCCCGCCGCTGGCAGACATGTGGCAGATTCCACGCAGAACCAATTTGCGAGGGCACATCCTTCAAATCTATCTCCTCTGGTATCATGTTTTCAAGATATTTCCCACTTTGCTTCATGAAAGGTAAAGCTTGCCCTCACACATACGTGCTAATGGTTCCCGACCAGTGGTGGGTTTCAAATTTTTTAGAACCTACTCTGTAGGTGTGGCCTATTTTGTGGGCGTGGCTTGGCAGTCATGTGACAGGGTGGGAGTGGCCACCTTTTAAAATGTGGTGAAACTCATTTAACAACGCTCTTGCTTAGCAACCAAAATTTTGGACTCAATTGTGATGATAAATTCTTTCTTTCTTTCTTTCTTTCTTTCTTTCTTTCTTTCTTTCTTTCTTTCTTTCTTTCTTTCTTTCTTTCTTTCTTTCTTTCCTTCTTTCCTTCTTTCCTTCCTTCCTTCCTTCCCTTCCCTTCCCTTTCCTTTCCTTTCCTTTCCTTTCCTTTCCTTTCCTTTCCTTCCCTTCCCTTCCCTTCCCGTTGGGTCACTGGCAGCGGCAGGCCAGATTTACTTCCAGGTACGCCAGTGGAACCCCCTCTCACCGGTTCTCTAAATTTCACCAACCGGCTCTCGCGAGTAGGTGCGAGCCTGCAGAAACCCACCACTGTTCCCGACTCTAGGGGGTGGTGCTCATCTCCGTTTCAAAGCCGAAGAGCCAGCGCTGTCCAAAGACGTCTCCGTGGCCCTAGCGAGTGTAAAAAAAAATAATGCTTTGGTGTTGATAAAATCCAATCAGACAGGTGGCAATAAATGATGCGGCTTTCATATGATTACCTCAGCAGTGGAAAATTCCAAGGAAGCAGAAATTCCTCATTAGCCAACATGCTGAAATTGACAATATATACATATAAAGATATAAAAGTAAAGGTTCCCCTCACACATAAGTGCTAGTAGTTGTTCCTGACTCTAGGGGGGCGGTGCTCATCTCCGTTTCAAAGCCGAAGAGCCAGCGCTGTCCGAAGACGTCTCCGTGGTCATGTGGCTGGCATGACTCAATGCCGAAGGCGCACCGAATGCTGTTCCCTTCCCACCAAAGGTGGTCCCTATTTTTCTACTTGCATTTTTTAACCTGCTTTCGAACTGCTAGGTTGGCAGAAGCTGGGACAAGGAACGGGAGCTCGCTCCGTTATGCGGCGCTAGGGATTCGAACCGCTGAATTATCGACCTTTCTGATTGACAAGCTCAGCGTCTCAGCCACTGAGCCTTTCTCCTTTAGGGAAATAGAATATCCTACCTTTTATAATATTCCCCAAAATATTTCATTCTTCTAGGAGAGGGATGGGTGCTAATTTTCTACCCTTCTTTGTAGGCCACCATGAAGGGGTTTTCTTGGATGCAACCAAAGAGAAAGGCGGCAAAGGGGACTCCATTTATTGCAGCCCCCAAAGGGGTGGCAGCGGCTGAAAAGCACGGCTAGGTCACGCGTGTAACGCCGAAAAGGTCACTGCGTTGCTTCTCTACATGCCAGCTGGTGCCATCGTGAAGGGAGACATTGTGACCTGGAAAAGAAAGCCCTCCCTCCCTTTTGAAAATGCAGTGATGTTTTGGCTGGCTTCCTGCTGAGATCTTCTGTTCTGTCCAGAAAGTTTAAAATCCCAGCAAAAAAAGAGAAACAAGGGTGGCTCAGTGGCTAAGCTTGTCGATCAGAAAGATCGGCAGTTCGGCGGTTCGAACCCCTAGCGCCGCATAACGGAGTGAGCTCCCGTAACTTGTCCCAGCTTCCGCCAACCTAGCAGTTCGAAAGCAGGTTAAAAAATGCAAGTAGAAAAATAGGAACCACCTTTGGTGGGAAGAGAACAGCGTTCCGTGCGCCTTCGGTGTTGAGTCATGCCGGCCACATGGCCACGGAGACGTCTTCGGACAGCGCTGGCTCTTCGGCTTTGAAACGGAGATGGGCACCGCCCCCTAGAGTCGGGAAGGAGTAGCACATATGTGCGAGGGGAACCTTTACTTTTATATCTTTATATATCTTGTCAATTTCAGCATGTTGGCTAATGAGAAATTCTGCTTCCTTGGAATTTTCCACTTCTGAGGTAATCATATTAAAGGCACATCATTTATTGCCACCTGTCTGATTGGATTTTATCAACACCAAAGCATTTTTTTTTACACTCGATATGTGATTAAACAAATCCCATTTACTGGTGCAGTAAAACATAATAGAGATCAGAGGTTTTAAGAGGCCTCCTAAATCACAGGCGCAGTTTACTAGGGCAGAAGGTGAAAAGAAGCTTTTTATAATACCTGATAAATGAATAAGAACATTAGAAAGGGAACATACGCCTGGACAACAAATTGTTCTTACAATGCAGTGTCAGGATGAAAGTTTTGGACACAAAACTGGCAATGTCATCCCATTGCGGTGATGTTACATTACAAAGGTGAGATTATATTAAGAGGCAATGTGTTGGAATTCATCATTGGAATCTATTTCTATGCAACAACTACAGTAGTATTTAGTCATTAGATGGCAGTGTTTACAAGTTAGGATCTATTCTACATACTATGCTCTTTTTTTTTCTAGAGTTTCCTGTTAGAGTCAAACAGTTGAGCAGTAATGCACATGGTGACTGTGCTCTTTATTTGCTCTGTGGTGCTATACATAAACAGGATTTCTAACATGATGTTAGACCAATCATGCTTTCAACCCAACCAATAGTCACCATTGTTACTGTAGACATGGTGTGTTATGTATACTGCCTTGACCTCTTAGAAGTAAGGTAGATATACAACTAAGAAATATTTTATATAGTCTCCCACCTTTATTGGTTTATAAATAATCCAAGATGGCAAGCTCCTCCTGTTTTACCCACAACAACAACTCTGTGAGTTGGGATGACAGAGAGTGACTGGTCCAAGATCACCCAGTTGGCTTTCATGCCTGGGGTAAGACTAGAACTCACGGTCTCTTGGTGATTGGCCCAAAGTCACCCAGCTGGCTTTCATGCCTGAGGTGGGACTAGAACTCAGAGCCTCCTGGTGATTGGCCCAAAGTCACCTGGCTGACTTTCATGCCTAAGATAAGACTAGAACTCACCATCACCTGGTGATTGGTTCAGCATAACCCAGTTTGCTTTCATGTAGGGTCTCCTGCTTGGACGGAGGGCTGGACTAGAAGACCTACAACGTCCCTTCCAACTCTGTTTATCTGTTAAATCTATTAAATTTCTAAGGCAGGACTAGAACTCCAAATCTCCTGGCTTCTACTTTGGTGCCTTAACCACTAGACCAAACTGGCTCTACACCAGCAGTGGGTTGCTGCCGGCATTACTACTGGTTCCGTACCTGTGCGCATTTGCATCTAAAAAGATCTGAGCATGCGTGCAATGTAGGAAAAGGGAACAAAATCACATTTTTGACATGAAGATTGTTTTGTGCATGCACAGAATTGAAAATCCAAATGGCGGCACTGAGGATAGAACCGGTTTGGGCACATCACCGGCCAAGTTACTACCTACTTGGCTGAACTGGTTCAAACCTGCACGAACCTACCTCTGCTCTACACCAGAGGTCCCCAACATTTTAATCCTAATTGCAAGAACTAATGCACAAAAAAAATGCTTGATGAAAAACATGCTAGATGAAATTGAGGAAAGTATTTTATATGGAGGGCAACCAGAAGGATTAGGGGGCTGGAACACCTTCCTTACCATCTGAGGCTGCAACGGCTGGGCCTCTTCACTCTAGAACGACGGCGCCTGAGAGGTGACCTGATTGAAGTCTATAAAATCATGCACGGTGTGGACAAAGTAGAAAAGGAAAAACGGTTTTCCCTATCGCACAACACTAGAACTGGGGGGCACTCCATGAAACTTTTGATAGCTAGACCTCAACCAAATAAGAGGAAGTACTTTTTCACCCAGAGGATCCCTGGTCTATGGAACTCCCTGCCAGAAGAAGTGGTGACAGCTGTCAGCCTCGACACCTTTAAGAAAGGATGAGAGGAGTTCATGGAGAACAAGGGTATCCATGGCTATCATGATGGATGCCTAAGGACACCCTCCGGGGTTGGAGAGATAGGCAGGATATCTCTCAATGCCATTTGCAGGGAATCACAAGCAAGTGAAGGCATCTGCTTGGGAAGACCCTGAAGCAAATGGGGAGCCACTGTGTGAGACAGAAGGCTGGACTGGATGGGCTGTGGCCTCTTCCAGCAAGGCTGTTCTTATGTTCTTATGGGTTGTTTTGTCTTTGTTTTAAAATAAAAGATTTATTCAAAACAAAACAAAACAGCACACTTCCCCCTTATTAGCAATGACTTGCATTTGGACAGGGCAGGGTATATTTCATCCCGACTCGACTACTGTAATGCTCTCTACATGGGGCTTCCCTTGAGGTGCACTCGAAAGCTACAGCTAGTTCAGAATGCAACCGCGCGGGTGATTATGGGAGCGCCTAGACACTCCCATATAATACCAATCCTGCGCGAGCTGCACTGGCTTCCTGTGGTCTTTCGGGTGCGCTTCAAGGTGTTGACGACCATCTTCAAAGCGCTCCATGGCTCGGGACCTAGTTATTTGCGAGACCGTCTACTGCCCCATACATCCCTTAGACCGATACGCTCCCACAGGGAGGGCCTTCTCAGGGTGCCGTCGGCCGGACAATGCCGACTGACGACACCCCGGGGAAGGGCCTTCTCTGTGGCGGGCCCCGTCCTTTGGAACGACCTACCCCCAGAACTTCGCACCATTTCAGACCTCCGCCTCTTCCGCCAGTGTCTAAAGACACATTTCTTTCATCAAGCCGGCCTAGTGCAACCTCCCCGGTGACTATTTTAGATAGCTTCTATTAGGGGATTTTAATTTGGTTTTAATAATAATAATAATAATAATAATAATAATTTAATTTTATATCCCGCTCTCTCTCCCCGAGGGGACTCGAGGCGGGGCACAGGCAATTAAAAATACAAATAAAACCACTGACAAATACAAAATACAAAGTTAAAAATAAATTAAATTGATCCTGCGCTAAAACCCATAAACTAAGCTAAAAATTACCCCTAAAAACCCCTAAACTAAAAAGAGACTACCCAAGGCCGGCCAGACGAAAAAAGTGCGTCTTTAATTTTAAGCGGAAGGAGCGGAGGTCCGTGGTTGTCCTGATATCGGGGGGAAGGTCATTCCAGAGGGCTGGGCCCGCCACAGAGAAGGCCCTTCCCCTGGGCGCCGCCCGCTGACAAAGTCTAGTGGACGGCACCCGGAGAAGTCCCTCTCTGTGGGAGCGAATCGGCCGTGAGGATGTATGGGGCAGGATCCGATCCCGCAGGTAGCTAGGTCCCGAGCCATGGAGCGCTTTGAAGATGGTAATTAACACCTTGAAGCGCACCCGGAAGACGACAGGTAGCCAGTGCAGCTCGCGCAAGAGCGGTGTTACGTGGGCAAACCTAGACGTGCCCATAATTGCTCGCGCGGCTGCATTCTGGACCAACTGAAGCCTCCGGGTACACCTCAAGGGGAGCCCCATGTAGAGAGAGTTGCAATAATCCAGTCGGGATGTCACGAGAGCATGAGTGACTGTGCGAAGGGCGTCCCGATCCAATAGGGGGCGCAACTGGCGTACCAGGCGAACCTGGTAAAATGCCCTCCTGGCCACGGCTGTCACTTGATCTTCCATGGACAGCCGGGTATCCAGGAGGACACCCAAGTTGCGCGCCCCATCCACAGGGGCAAGATGTTCGCCCCCTATGGCCAGCGTTGGAGAGAGCTGGTTGAATCGGGCAGCCGGAAACCACAGCCACTCGGTCTTGGTCGGGTTGAGCCTAAGTCCGTTACTTCCCATCCAGATCCGCACGGCTTCCAGGCACTGGCACATCACCGCTACGGCATCGTTGGGGTGGTTTGGGGTAGATATGTACAGCTGGGTGTCATCAGCGTACAGATGGTACTCTACCCCAAAACCACGGATGATCTCACCCAGCGGCTTCATGTATGCGTTAAACAGGAGAGGCGAGAGGACCGACCCCTGAGGCACCCCGCATGTGAGGGGTCTTGGGGTCGACCTCTGCTCTCCTGCCCGCACAAATTGCGATCGGCCAGAGAGGTAGGAGGAGAACCACCGTAAAACGGTGCCTCCCACCCCCAACCCCCCCAGCCGATGCAATAGGATACCATGGTCGATGGTATCGAAAGCCGCCGAGAGGTCTAATAGGACCAGGATGGAGGAACATCCCCCATCTCTGGCCCTCCAGAGATCATCTACCAACGCGACCAATGCCGTCTCGGTGCTATGCCCGGGCCGAAAGCCGGACTGGCGCGGATCTAGATAGTCAACTTCCTCCAGGTGACGGGGAAACTGTTGTGCCACCACACTCTCAACAACCTTCGCCAAGAAGGGAAGGTTGGAGACTGGACGGTAGTTGTTCAAAAGAGCTGGGTCCAAAGAGGGCTTCTTGAGGAGGGGCCTCACCATGGCCTCTTTTAGGGAGGCAGGCAAGGAACCCTCACTCAAGGATGCGTTGACAACCTCTTGGAGCCAGCCTCGTGTCACCTCCCAGGATGCCAGTACAAGCCAGGAGGGGCACGGGTCCAATAAACATGTGGTGGCTCGCAGTCGCCCACGTAGCCTGTCCATATCCTCGGAAGTAACGGAGTCAAACTCCTCCCAAACAAGATCTCTCTCGTGGCATCCCACTGGGCCATGAATGGGGGTTAGCTCACTCTGTATCTGGGCGGTTTTCTCCTGCAGAAAAATCACAAATTCCTCTGCTCTACCCTGTAGTGGGGCTTCCCGTTCCCTCTGTTGAAGGAGGGCGCGGGTCACCCTAAACAGGGCGGCAGGGCGGTTTTCTGCGGATGCTATGAGAGTGGCACAATGATGACGTTTGGCCACCCTCAGCGCCACAATGTAAGTCCGTAAATGGGCTCTTACCTGTGTCCGGTCAGATTCAGAGCGGCTAGCCCTCCATCTTCTCTCTAGGCATCTCTTGCGGCGTTTCATCACCCGCAGCTCCTCAGTGAACCAAGGAGCCAGGGTGGTTCGCCGCCGCGAGAGAGGCCGCAAGGGCGCGACCCGATCTAAGGCTCCCACGGCCGCACTATTCCATGCGGCCGTGAGGTCCTCCATCGGGGCGCGGGTCAGGGATACAGGAAATGGCCCAAGCGCTGTCTGGAACCCATCCGGGTCCATCAAGCGCCTGGGGCGGTACCAGATTGGTGACTCTGGTTCCGCCTCCCCGCGGAGGGGAGCAGCGGTCGGAAAGTCGAGCTGGAGAAGTGAGTGGTCTGACCATGACTTTTCCATTGGCCCGAGACAAAGATGAGGTCCGGCGTATGTCCACCCTCGTGAGTGGGGCCCTGAATTACTTGGGTCAGGTCCATGGCCGTCATGGAAGCCATGAACTCCCGAGCTACCACGGATGATTCGCCCAACGATGGCAGGTTAAAGTCCCCCATGACTATAAGTCTGGGGGTCTCCACTGCCACCGTAGCGATCACCTCCAGGAGCTCGGGCAGGGCTGCTGCTACATAGCGGGGAGCCAGGTATACAACCAGCAAGCCCAACTGCCTCCCTAGGCCCCACTTCACGCAGAGGGACTCACAGCCGGAGGTCTGGGGCACAATGGTCTCTCTCGGCTCAAGGCCTTCCTTAATAATGACCGCTACCCCACCACCCCTGCCTAGGGCCCGCGGCTGATGAAATGCACGGTAGCCTGGTGGGCACATTTCAACGAGGGGATGTCCTCCCTCGTGGCCCAACCAGGTTTCCGCAATTCCTGCCAGGTCCGGCTCCCCCTCTGACACAAGGTCACTAATGAGGGGGGCTTTGTTGACCACGGACCTGGCGTTGCAAAACATCAGCCGCAGACCCTGGCTCTGAATTCCCTGGCCACCTAGCCTGCGGGGGTTGTGGCACCTGACCGTTTGTAACCAACGGTTACGTGCCTCCAACCGGGAGGAAGGAACTTGTCTCCCCTCGGACCTGCCCCTCCCCACGACCCTCTGGATGGGGAAGCCCTCCACCGGAATGACTTGTGTTTCCCCCCTCTTAACGGAACCATCCGCCTCCCTCCGTCGTCTGCTGGCTCGGCCCGTTCCCTTCTGGCTAGTCTCAACCTGTCTAAACCCTCCCCCCTCCCTAATACCCTCTAAAAAAGACAGCTTACGAAATAAAAAACCCCTGAGGCCGCGCTTCGCCCATCTCTTCGGATTAATTAAACCATCATTAAGATGGGCCCTAGATAGATCCAAGGGCCAAGCCTGCGAGAGCAGGGACTCTCGCAGTGACAGTAGATTTGCTCTGGAGTACATATGCTTATGAATAAATAACTAAAATAATTATCTAAAACAAGCAATAGAATGGAATTCATAGTGGGTCCTGGGTTAAGATTTTAAAAGTCGTTAGCCATGATTGAAATAAGTTCATTCAGCTGTTATTAAAATGAAATAAAGTGCCCAGTGAGGCTTAGTTCACAATAAAGTTTGTTCGCAATGTTCAGTTCAGTTCAATTGGGCGTCAAAGATGTTCCCGTCCATGAGTTCTTTAGGACAGACCCAGATCTCTTAGGGCCTTTAAAGGCCTTAGTGGCTCAGTTCTCAGTTCTCCAGATTTTAAAGAGAAACCATAGGGAGAGGATCTTACAAGTGGTCAGTCAGTAAGGGCGTCTGCGACCATTTCGGCGCTCCCACCGCCGCCATCTCCTGCGTCACCACCTCCGCCCAGGCCTCTCGGCGCTCCCACCGCCGTTGGCCTGGCTTCCAGCGGCCGCCTCCGTTCCATACCCTTTCTCTTCAGCCACGGCTCTCTCACAGCCGCCACCTTTCTGCCACCTTTCTGCCACCTTCCTTCCAGCCACACGGCTCTCTCACAGCCGCCATTCCCTTCTCCTCTCTCCATTCCTTCTCCAGCCCCAGCGTCCTCACCACCGCCATCTTCTTTCAAACCTCTGTCGCCGTCCTCGCTGGCCACCCGGCACTCTCACTGCCGCTCGCCCCCACAGCATACCACCGGCAACATCAGGAGCTCCTAGGCGCGGTCGGCCTCTCCGCCCCCGTTAAAATTCCCGGGGCGCCGACCTCCGCACCAACCTCCTCCGCACCGGCCTCCATGCTGACAGTTGCGGCCCGACGCTCTCACCGCTCGAGCGCTCCTGCCGCCGGCGCCGTCTTCGCTCCTGGTTACCCTCCTGGTTACCCTCCAAACATCGCGAACCTCACCCTGCGATGCCAGGGTGGGCTCCTCATCAATCCCTGCCCTCCAGATCGTAAACAGAGGGCAGGGAGCACTCCGAAAGCTAACGGCTCTCCAAAGCCCACACGGAGCTCCAGAGCTAGCCCGCCATCTTCGCGCATGCGCAGCTCTTGCGCGAAGATGGTTTTAGCGCAGGATGGGTATTTAATAAGTTTTTAAATTTTAAATTTGTTTTTGTATGTATTTTAAATTCCTGTGCGCCGCCCTGGGTCCTCTCTGGAGAAGGGCGGGATATAAATCTAATAAAATTAAATAAATAAATAAATAAATAAATAAATCCAGACTAAATCATTATTCAAGCGTTAAACAGAATTCAGTGCAGTTCTATTCCATTCTAATAGTTCTACAGATTCATATTTAAACCAGGGGTGTTAATGCAACTTTTGGTTAAGATGCACAATCCTTTTTGTTGTTGTTGTTGTTGTTGTCTCCTTCTTTTCCCAGATGTATGCTTTTTCTATGCAGCCCTCCCATCCCTCCCAAAAACAGACCCATATTTTTTGAAAACAATTTGTCAGCCAAGAAATATTTTGAGAGGATGCCCACAGACTCCAAAAATCACAGGCCTTCCTCCTGCTGTGATGAATTTCTTTTTCGCAAGTCACTTCATTTTGCTTGAAAAGAAATCCATTATGGATTTTGTTTGCTTTCTTTTGCACAGGTCTGGCTGCCCGGTCTGTGTATCTAAGCTGTTTTGAAAGCGAAGGTCATTTGACACTCATTATCTCTCTTTCTGTGGTTATTAAGTGTGAAGTTGCCTAACAATTTTTAAGAACTGCGACAGATGAGGGGGGGGGAAAGGGGGCCATTTTTCCTACCAATGAGAAGGATCTTGGAGTCGTAGTGGAGAACCATTTAAATAGGAGCCATCCGTGTGCAGCAGTTGCCAAAAAAGCCAACACAGTTCTAGGCTGCAAAAACAGAGGGAGAGAATCAAGATCACGTGAATTGTTAATACCGCTTTATAATCCCTTGGTAAGGCCACACTTGGAATACGGCATTCAGTTTTGGTTGCCACGAAGTAAAAAAGATGTGGAGACTCTAGAAAGAGTGCAGAGAAGAGCAACAAAGAGGATTAGGAGACTGGAGGCTAAAACCTATGAAGAACAGTTGCAGAAACTGGGTAGGTCTAGTTTAATGAAGAGAAGGACTGGGGAGACATGATAGCAGTATTCCAATATCTCAGAGGTTGCCACAAAGAAGAGGGAGTCAAGCTATTCTCCAAGGCACCTGGGGGCAGGACAAGAAGCAATGGGTGGAAACTAATCAAGGAGAGAAGCAACTTAGAACTAAGCAGAAATTTCCTGACAGTTAGAACAATTAACCTCTGGAACAGCTTGCCTCTAGAAGTTGTGAATGCCCCAACCCTGGAAGTCTTTCAGAAGATGTTGGATAGCCATTTGTCTGAAACGGTATAGGGCTTCCTGCCTAGGCAGGGGTTGGACTAGAAGATCTCCAAGGTCCCTTCCAACCCTGCTATTATATTATTATTGTATTATTATTGTATTATTATTGTATTATTATTGTATTATTATTGTATTATTATTGTATTATTGTATTATTATTGTATTATTATTGTATTATTATTGTATTATTATTGTATTATTAAGCTACGAATATTCTCTTCTATTGGGAAACCCAAGAGATTTGAAGTGTCAAAACTAGGAGAAAAAAGTATTCCAATATCTCAGAGGGTGCCACAAAGAAGAGGGAGTCAAAGTATTCTGCAAAGCACCTGAGGGCAGGACAAGAAGCAATGGGTGGAAACTAATCAAGGAGAGAAGCAACTTAGAACTGAGGAGAAATTTCCTGATAGTTAGAACAATTAATCAGTGGAACAACTTGCCTCCAGAAATTGTGAATGCTCCAACACTACAAGTCTTTAAGAAGATGTTGGGTAAAAAATTGTCTGAAATGGTGTAAGGTTTCCTGCCTAGGCAGGGGGTTAGACTAGAAGACCTCCAAGATCCCCCCAACTTATACTCTACTCTACTCTACTCTACTCTACTCTACTCTACTCTACTCTACTCTACTCTACTCTACTCTACTCTACTCTACTCTACTCTATTCCTATTCTATTCTACTCTACTCTACTCTACTCCTATTCCTATTCTATTCTATTCGATTCGATTCACTTTACAAGGCCTTGGTAAGGCCACACGTGGAATCCTGCATCCAGTTTTGGTCGCCACGATATCAACAAGATGTGGAGGCTCTAGAAAGAGTGCAGAGAAGAAGCCACAGAGGATTAGGGGAGTGGATCAGTGGCGTGCTGGAAGAACAGCCTGAAAATGCCCCCCCCAAAAAGTGGCCCCAACACCAGCCAAAAAAACAGGCACGCACACCAGCCAGCCAGCCGGTCTTCGAGTTTCCAATACTCTGTTGCATGCGCAAGCATGCACACCCCGGCTTGGGCCCTCGGTGCCAAAAAGGTTCGCCATCCCTGATGTAGGTGGAGGGTGACCTTTTTCTGACAGCTAAAGCAGAAATGCTATCCATCCATCTGTGAATTGCCAGGAAATGATACATGCCACAAGGACGCGGCTTGCTCTGTTTTTAATTCAAAGGCTCAGCCATGTAGAAGAGAATGCTGGCATAAAACCTCTATTAGATCTTTTCCCCCTTCCCCCTGAACTGTGGGTTTTACACATTCCCACAATCCTACATACCTTCCTGAGCAGTGGTGGGTTTCTGCAGGCTCGCACCTACTCGCGAGAGCCGGTTGGTGAAATTTAGAGAACCGGTGAGAGGGGGTTCCACCGGCGTACCTGGAAGTAAATCTGGCCCGCCGCTGCCAGTGACCCAACGGGAAGGAAAGGAAAGGAAAGGAAAGGAAGGGAAAGGAAGGAAAGAAAGAAAGAAAGAAAGAAAGAAAGAAAGAAAGAAAGAAAGAAAGAAAGAAAGAATTTATCATCACAATTGAGTCCTAAATTTTGGTTGCTAAGCAAGAGCGTTGTTAAATGAGTTTCCCCACATTTTAAAAGGTGGCCACTCCCACCCTGTCACATGACTGCCAAGCCGCGCCCACAAAATAGCCCACACCTACAGAGTAGGTTTTAAAAATTTGAAACCCACCACTGTTCCTGAGCCAGAGACTGATATGTCAGGCTAAGGTGAAAAGAAGACTTAACAAAGGACACTTTCAGTAGACTTTTTATTGTATGTGATGGCTCCCATGGGCTATAGAAGTGATGGCGAACCTCTGGCACGGGTGCCACAGGTGGCACATGGAACCAATTCTTAGGGCACACGAGGCGTTGCCCTGTCAGCTCCAGCGTTCTTGTGTGCACTGACCAGCTGATTTAGGCCTTCTTTTGAGGCCGTTTTTCGCCCTCTGGAGGCTTCAGGGAAGCTCCTGAAGCCTCTGGAGGTGGGGAGGGGGGAGGCTGTTTTCACCCTCCCCAGGCTCCTAGGAAGCCTCTGGAACCTGGGGAGGGCGAAAAAAGCACGCCAAAAGCAGGGTGTCGCACACATAGCATTATGGGTGTGGCACGCCCATGCACGACCCCCCTGCGCTCCCCCCACTTTTGGCACTGGAGCCAAAAAAGGTTAGCCATCACTGGCCTATAGTTTGTTGCAGCCTGCCAGTGGCCAGTGGAGCTGGCAGCAGATTCGGACAGTGAGGAGGTTGGGGAGGAACCTGGGCCAGTCCTGGAGTCTGGGGAAGGCTCTGAGGAGGGCTCTGTGTTGGAGGCAGAGAGGGGGCCAGAGCCATCTGACAGTTATCAGCTGCCTTCAGAGTCAAGCATCAGTGAGGCAGAAGAACAGCTGGAGTCAAGGAATTTGCTTCAGACTCTTGGGAAGCCTCGGTCAGAATTCTCCTATTTCATTTATATATTAGATTCCCCTCCTCCCTAATCTTTATTACTTTGTAAGTAACTCAAGAGAGAGAATATATATAATACACCCTCCTCCTATTTTCAAAAAAACCCCAACCTTGTGAAGGTGGGCTGGACTGAGAGAGAGTGACCTGGCTGGTTTTCATGCCTAAAGCAGGACTAGAACTCAAAATTCCCCAGTGATTAGCCCAAAGTCACCCAGGCAGCTTTTAGACCTAATGTGGGACTAGAACTCACCATCTCCTGGTGTTTGGCCCAAAGTTCCCTAGTTGTCAGGGATGGATGGGTGGAGGGATGGAGGGATGGATTCCCTAATTAATTCATGAGCCTCGAGCCAAGTTTCAAAAGAAATCCAGTTATTTATTAGGAGCAACAAGTCAGCACATACCCAGTGGAGTCAGCTCTGCCCCACATGATTTACGGCCCAACTATGACCCTGTTTCCCCCTCTCCTCTCAAACTGTGCCATAAATCTCATTCTCCAACTGGAGTACTTTTGTGGGCTG
Organism: Rhabdophis nuchalis; assembly: GCA_039707465.1. NCBI lineage: Eukaryota > Metazoa > Chordata > Lepidosauria > Squamata > Natricidae > Rhabdophis > Rhabdophis nuchalis. Next base: position 7,386,289 of record CM077648.1, on the reverse strand, counting down.
TAGAAACCCCGCCTCTCCAGCTGTCTCTTGTAATATTGGCTACTATCTGGAGAAAGGTATGTGTGGAATGTGCTTCTGGTTGTGAGAGCTCCCCCCTCCTGCCTATGGCAACTCAAGAGCAGGCCAGGAGTGTTTTGCGAGTTGGCACTAGCCAGCTTTCAGGCATAAAGCAAGACTAGAACTCAGTCTCCTGGTGATTGCTCCAGTCAGCCAATTAGCTTTCATGGCTAAGGTGGAACTCAGTGGTGGGATTCAAAGTTTTTTTTTACTACTGGTTATGTGGGCGTGGCTTGGTGGGCGTGGCATAGCTTGGTGGGCATAGCAGGAGAAGGTTACTGCAAAATCCCCATTTCCTCCCGATCAGCTGGGACTCGGGAGGCAGAGAATAGATGGGGGCGCGGCCAGCCAGAGGTGGTATATTCCGGTTCTCTGAACTGCTCAAAATTTCCGCTCCAGAACTGGTCAAAACCTGCTGAATACCACCTCTGGTGGAACTGCAACTCACTGTCTCCTGGTGATTGGCCCAACGTCACTCATCCAGCTTTCGCGCCTAAGGCAGGGCTAGAACTCACCGTCTCCTGGTTTCTACATCAGTATCTTAAGTGCTACACCGGGGTGCTTGCCTGAGGATTGGACAAAACGTTTTATTTTCTCGGTGGTATATTTGAACCTGATTGTTGCTGGCAAAGGATGTCGCTGCTGGAGTTATTTTCTTCAATTGCCCTGAAGCTGCTCAGCCTTCACAGGTCGAGCGTGTGAAAAGTTATCTCTTGTGATTTTCCTTTGGGATTAAAAAAAAGAAAAAGAAAGAAAGAGGTTTGAATCCTGGGAAGCTGTCCGCCGTTGGTGCCTGGGAAATGAAGATATGACAAGAAGTGGGATATTTATTTAGACACTCCTAACTGAGATTGCATAAACAACTTTCAGTGTGTTCATTCGTTCATTCAAGTATTCAATTTATATAAACTCCTATCTCAAGTTTGCCACTCTAGGCAGCTAACAACAGTAATGTAATATATATATATATATATGTGTGTGTGTGTGTGTGTGTGTGTGTGTGTGTAATTGTTTCACAACAACCTGTTATTATTAGGCCCCAATTAAGGGAGGAGACATACTGTTTCCCTTACTGCCTATCCAGACCATCCAGACAGCAAGCCAAGAATTACGTTGTATAATATTTTAGATATGTGTGTTAGTTTTTCGAATCCCAGTAACAGTGGTGGGTTTCTGCAGGCTCGCACCTAATCGCAAGAGCCGGTTGGTGAAATTTAGAGAACCGGTGAGAGGGGATTCCACCGGCGTACCTGGAAGTAAATCTGGCCCGCCGCTGCCAGTGACCCAACGGGAAGGAAAGGAAAGGAAAGGTAAGGAAGAAAGGAAGGAAAGAAGGAAGGAAGAAAAGAAAGAAAGAAAGAAAGAAAGAAAGAAAGAAAGAAAGAAAGAAAGAAAGAGAATTTATCATCACAATTGAGTCCAAAATTTTGGTTGCTAAGCAAGAGCGTTGTTAAATGAGTTTCACCACATTTTAAAAGGTGGCCACTCCCACCCTGTCACATGACTGCCAAGCCACGCCCACAAAGTAGGCCACACCTACAGAGTAGGTTCTAGAAAAATTTGAAACCCACCACTGCCCAGTAAGGAGTATGGCCAGCTGATGAGAGCTAATAAGCTCGAAATAGATCTATCCTGGTCTCTCTCTAATTTAATTTATTGATCAGCTCATAAAACTAACACACACATATATATAGAGCTACACCCTCCCCCAAATAAACAGAACCAACAACACAAATATCAGCATAACCATTACACAAGTTTTCTGGATCCCTGAGCAACAAGGGTGTGAAAGACGTATATAATTTACCCTGGATGTTATCCTCAACGTTTCCTAATTTTAAGCCAATTCTAACTGAATAAGTGAATAAGAGAGTTGGAAGGACCTTAAAGATCTTCTAGCCCAGGGGTCTGCAAAGTTGGCTCTTTTAAGACTAATGGACTTCAACTCCCAGAATTCCCCAGCCAGCTATGCTGGCTGGGGAACTCTGGGAGTTGAAGTCCACCAGTCTTAAAAGAGCCGACTTTGCAGACCACTGTTCTAGCCCAACCCCTTGCTCAAACAGGGCACTCTCTCTTCTTAAAAACTTCCTGTCAGGTTTCCAAAAGATGCCCTAATTAATTCATGAGCCTCCAGCCAAGTTTCAAAAGAAAACCAGTCATTTATTTGGGACATCATTTCGGCAACACCCCATTGCAGTCAGATCTAACCTCAATTAAATCACGGCTGAACTTTGCCCCTGTTCCTTTTCTGTCCTCCATCTGTGTCATAAGTCACATTCTCCAATGAAGTGCACACCTCGCAAGCCTGCTGTAGTAATCTGAGATCATACTTCAGCTGAAGGAATGCACTCCCCCCCCCCTTTCCTCACAATGGAGGAATTTGGGGTGTGTGTGTCACTTGTGGTCATAATTCATTGACTACTTTAGTTGCTTTAGTTGGAATAAGTGGAAACTAATCAGGGAGAGAAGCAACCTAGAACTCAGAAAAAAATGTCCTGACAGTGAAAATAATTAATCAGTAGAATGACTTGCCAGGCAAAACATGCCTCCAGAATGCCCCAACACTGGAAGTTTTAAGAAGATGTTAGATAACCATTTGTCTGAAGTGGTGTAGGGTTTTCTGCCTAAGCAGGGGGTTGGACTAGAAGACCTCCAAGGCTCCTTCCAACTATTCTATTCTATTCTATTCTATTCTATTCTATTCTATTCTATTCTATTCGATGCTCAAAAGCTACTAGTTAAAGGAAGTTCAAGATCTTGATCAGACAATTAATGTCAAGGCTATGAATGGGAAATTCTATCTACATGAGATGATTTTCTGGGTGATGACCACATCTCATCAATCATAGGTTCATCTAGCAGGATTTAGGAAGTCCTCCTCTTTTTAACAACGTTCTATTCAGCATGAACTCCATTTATATCTCAGAAATCATATGTAACATTGATATACACATTCTCTTTTGAAAGGTTTAATTATTTTAGTCATTCCCATGTAAATAGTGTTCATCTCCTATTGTAAAAATGCCACCTTACTTTGCTGTTATTTATGTTCCTTAATATAGTAAAACAATTAACAGTGATAATTAAAAATGAGAAACAAGCATTCTTGCTGCCATGGATAATGTATGTAGCTGAAGGCTGGGCTGTTGGCATTCTGCTCTTGTAGATGTTTCATTACCAGCCTAGGTAACAACATCAAGAGCATGGGTAGAATGGAGTTTCTTGGATGTGTGCAAGTGACAGGTGTGCAAGCAGCCTTCATTGGGATAGCACCAACTAAACAAGGAAACCCTTCCAACTCTGTTATTCTGTTCCATTCTGTTCTGTTCTGTTCTGTTCTACACTGCTCTATTCTATTCTATTCTATTCTATTCTATTCTATTCCCAATCAGTGGGAAGGTAAGGTTTGCCTCAGGCATTCTGCCATGCTGGCCACATGATCACAGAAATTGTGTTTGGACAATGTTGGCTCCCTCAGCCAAATAGAGATGAGCATTGTTCTTTAGAGTCAGACATGAGTGACAGGAAAACCTGCCAGAATGGAGTATGTAGTCAAGGGTCTTTCTTTTCTATGTGTCCAAGTCAGGATAAGCCTGACACCTATAGCAATAGCAATAGCACTTCGAACTTATATAATGCTTTACAGTGCTTGACAGCTCTTTCTAAGTGGTTTATAGAGTCAGCCTCTTGCCCCCAACAATCTGGGTCCTCGTTTAACCAACCTTGGAAGGATGGAAGGATGAGTCAACCTGGAGTCGGTCAGGATCGAACTACTGGCAGTGGGCAGAGTTATCCTGCCAATACTGCATTCTTACCACTGTGTCACTTTCTAAATAAATAAACTGCTTTGAGCACTGAGATTTCATTGATGGAGAGACTTGATCTACATATTGAAAGTCAGTTGATGATCTTTTGCTTTATTTATTTTGACAGAATGTCTCCTTCTTCCTTTTCCTGTTGGTTCTGACCGAGGCTTCCCGAGAGCCTGAAGCCAACTCCTTGTCCCAACAAAAAAACCCTTTTATTAATTGACTGTGAATTCTGCTCATTCACATCCAGAAAAATCTTTCAAGGGAGGATTTACAGTCACAGACCTTATCTGGCTTGGAGAGCTGCCAAGGCCGATATCTGCAAAACCTGGCAAGGAGTCTCGGAGAGTCACAAACCAATGAAGCCAACTAATTGTCTCCTGCAAACTCCACTCCCCTTTCACTCCTCTTTTATTTCCTCTGGGAGGGGCCATTCATCGTCCATCTGTGGCCTCACTCCCGAGTCAACCCTTGTTCTTTAGCTGTTCCCTTCGTCTGGCAACTCTGCGCATGCGCACACTGGGAACAGACTCCAGCTGTTCCTCTGCCTCACTGATGTCTGAGTCTGAAGGCGGCTGATAACCGGCATATGGCCCTGGCCCCCTCTCTGCCTCCAACACAGAGCCCTCTTCAGGGCCTTCCCCAGACTCCAGGAATGGCCCAGGTTCCTCCCCAACCCTCCTCACTGTCTGAATCTGCTGCCAGCTCCGCTGGCGGGCCACCACCCTTTCATCCCTATCCTGGTGACACTTGCCATTTGATTCTCCGCTGACTCCATTCCATTTCCAACTCCCTTTTCTTTCTCAAACTTTCCGTTCCTGCTTTCATAACCCCTCGCCGACGATTCCTCTTTGATCAGCAGCCTGTTTTCTTCCCTTTCGGCTCCTGCCTCGGCGAGCGGCACCGAAGGCCCAGCGTGATCGATGGCGAGGTGGAAAAGGTGAGCGGCAAATATTTGAAGAGAAAAGAAGTAAATTTCTCCTTGGCATGTGCTGAATAGTCCCAGCAGAAAGAGGAATGAGGTGCTCCGAGCTAGAAATGAACATGATTTAAACTAATCTCCCCAGCAGGGATTCTGGTGTGCAGAGTCTGCTGGGCCCCCCTTTCTGTGAGTCTGTGTAGAGGGCCGATTATAGAAAATGGGCTGAGCTAAGGATGAGCGACTTTCACTTTCTCCATTTTGTTTCATTTCGTATTTTCCCAGTTGTGGTTTTCTCTCCCCCCCTGCACGAGTTTGAATCTATTATCCTTCTCATCTTTTCTACTCACATTCTCCTATTGGTATAGTAAGGTTATAGGGCTTTGTTATTGGTAGGTACGCGGAGAGCTTCTGCACCGCAGGCCAAGTCCTTGAGTGTCCAATCCCACTTGGCCAATAAAGAATCACGAGTTCCAATCTGCCTTGGACATGAATCCAGCTGGGTGATTGGCATGCCCTGGGATGGGATTCAGCCGGTTCGGATTGGTTTGGGCGAATCGGATGCTAATTTTACATGTGGTTCGCCGAACCGGTAATTGAAAGGACTAGCTGGCCTCGCCCACCCCATCCCGCCCCTCCCAGGAGTCTCCACGCAACCCGCTCATCATGTCAGGTAAGTGCAGGACCTGCATGGAGGCTCTGGAAGTGCGAAAAATGGGTCTCCCAGAAGTCTGGAAATGGGCTGATCTCCGGTCTCCGAAGAGCCTCCGGAGCCCAGGGGAGGATGTTTTCGCCCTTCTGGAGGCTCAAGGAAAGCCTCCAGAACCTGGGGAGGGCAAAAACATCCCTCTACCATGGTGCAGGAGGCTGAGTGGGCTGCGCACCCCCCCTGACCACACTAACCCAGCAACCAGGCAGAGAACATTTGAAGCACACAAGGCTTAAAGCTGTCAAGTTACAAGACCCTCGCACCCCGAACCCTTTAGAAAAAAAGACCCCAGGGGTGTTCAAACTTGACAGCTTTAAGACTTGTGGACTTCAACTCCCAGAATTCCTCCTCTCGCTCTTCCTCTTGATGATGGGCGGACGGGCAGGGGGAGGGAGTTGGAACCGGTTCTGAACGGCCCTGGAGATTTGTGGAACCTCTTCTATAGAAGAGGTTGGAACTGGCAGGAACCCACCCCTGCCTTGACCAAACCCAAACACGGACCTTCAGCATGCGCAGAAAAGGGTGAGAACAAAACTCCCTTTTTCGAGATGTCTCCACCGGCATGCTTCCCCTCCCAAATATCATGTGCCCCCTCTCTCTCCGTTACTATGGCAGCCGATAGCAAGCAAGCGAGATAGAGGCCGAGACTCTGTGCCATTTCCCATGGGCAATGGGCAGTGACCTTGGGCCAGTGTCTCTCTCTTAGCCCTAGGAAACAGGCAACGACAAACGATTTCTGGAATACCTTGTCAAAAAAAACCTACAAAAACTTGTGCAGGCATTTTCCAAGAACTGGACGCAACTGAATGGAAGAGAAAAAAAAATTAGCCATTGTGACTGCTCAATATGTGTTAGGATAATTATCCTGATGTTGAGTTGACAATATATATATAAGCCAGGATTATTAAATGTATCTGTATCTTTAAAGACTACGTGGAATCTGATTGGCTGTGCTTCCCAGCTCAATCATAAAAAGGCAGCTGGAAACACAGTTCATTCCCTTTTTAATAATAATAATAATAATAATAATAATAATAATAATAATAATAATAATAATAATAATAATAATAATAATAATAATAATAATAATAATAATAATAATAATATTTTATTTATAGACCGCCTCCTCTCCCCAAAGGGACTCGGAGCGGTGCACAGGGAAAATTAAAAATACTAATACAAAATACATAAATAGATAAATAGATAAAATAAGAATTAAACAAGATTATCCCTGCGCTAAAACCCCCTATACTAAAATTACTTTACAATCCCCTAAAACCTAATTAAAAGACGGAAGACTAACCTAGGCCGGCCAAGCAGAAGAAGTGTGTTTTCAATTTTTGGCGGAAGGAGCGGAGGTCCGTAGTTGTTCTAATTTCGGGGGGAAGGTCGTTCCACAGGGCTGGGCCCGCCATCGAGAAGGCCCTTCCCCTGGGCGTCGCCCGCTGGCATAGCCTGGTGGATGGCACCCGGAGAAGTCCCTCTCTGTGGGAGCGAATCGGCCGCAGGGACGTATGGGGCAGAATCCGATCCCGCAGATAACTAGGTCCCGTGCCATGGAGCGCTTTAAAGATGATGACTAACACCTTGAAGTGCACCCGAAAGACGACAGGCAGCCAATGCAGCTCGCGCAAGAGCGGTGTTACATGGGTAAACCTCGAGGTTCCCATAATTGCTCGCACGGCTGCATTCTGGACAAGCTGAAGTCTTCGGGTGCACCTCAAGGGGAGCCCCATGTAGAGAGAATTGCAGTAGTCCAGTCGGGATGTCATGAGGGCATGAGTGACTGTGTGAAGGGCGTCCCGATCCAATAGGGGGCGCAACTGGCGTACCAGGTGAACCTGGTAAAATACCCTCCTGGCCACGGCTGTCACTTGATCTTCCATAGACAGCCGGGTATCCAGGAGGACGCCCAAGTTGCGTGCCCCATCCACAGGGGTGAGGTGTTCGTCCCCTATGGCCAGTGATGGAGTCAACTGGTTGTACCGGAATGCCGGAAACCACAGCCACTCCGTCTTGGACGGATTGAGTCTGAGTCTATTACTTCCCATCCAGGCCTGCACGGCTTCCAGGCACTGGCACATCACCGCTACGGCATCGTTGGGGTGGTTTGGGGTAGATATATACAGCTGCGTATCGTCAGCGTAGAGGTGGTACTCTACCCCGAAACCACGGATGATCTCGCCCAGCGGCTTCATATATGTGTTGAACAGGAGAGGCGAGAGGACCGACCCCTGAGGCACTCCACATGTGAGGGGTCTCGAGGTCGACCTCTGCTCTCCTGCCAACACAAATTGCGATCGACCGGAGAGGTAGGAGGAGAACCACCGCAGTACGGTGCCCCTCACCCCCAACCTCTCCAGCCAATGCAATAGGATACCATGGTCGATGGTATTAAAAGCCGCTGAGAGGTCTAATAGGACCAGGATGGAGGAACAACCCCCATCTCTGGCCCTCCAGAGATCATCTACCAACGCGACCAATGCCGTCTCGGTGCTGTGCCCGGGCCGGAAGCCGGACTGACGCGGGTCCAGATAATCAACTTCCTCCAGGTGACGGGGAAACTGTTGTGCCACCACACTCTCTACAACCTTCGGCAGAAAGTGAAGGTTGGAGACCGGACGGTAGTTAACCAATAATGCTTGGTCCAGAGAGGGCTTCTTCAGGAGGGGTCTCACCATCGCCTCTTTAAGGGAGGCAGGCTTTCCTTTGCTCCCTGATTGCCACTGAGGAAGAAGCTGAACATGAAGATGGAAGAGAATCATTGTTTTGACTGACTGTAAGATAACTGTGGTTTTGGTGAAGGAATGATTATTGTTACAGGAGTTAGTATCACTGTTTGGAAGAAGTATTTGAGTTACATCAAGAGCAAAGACTATTTATTTTTTCTACTATCAGTGTTTGATAGTTGTTGTGTGGTTTAAGTAACATATCTCTTGCTGTCCGGTGTATTGCACTATTCCGCCTGTTGATTTTCCAACGGGGGTGTTTTTTACCCCTAACAATATGCATCCCATTAAGGGCGGAGTGACATTTATATAATATCTTCACGACTTCCCCTCACTGTGCATTTTTTATTTGCATTCCACATTTCCTTTTATGTGCCCTTCATACGCCCTTACTCCTAGTGTATGTCACACATTTCCAGCCCTTTTTTTCCGAAAGCAAACGGTGTCACCGAATTAAAATAGCAGGGATTATAGATGTGTTATACAGTTCAGATACAGGGGAAGAACTGTGCACTGCGTAATTTGTCATTTAAATGCAAACAAATGTCGGTCTTCTTCCCCTACCTTGGGTGCTAAATCTTCTCTAGTTCAACTACTCCACTTTGAGCCCTTCATTCCAGAGGTCAAATATTAGTCAGTCTAGGAATGGCTTCGTCAACCTCTCACTTAGCTTTGCTGCTGATATCTTTCCAATAGTTTTTTTAAAAATCAGTGACACTATTTATGTGGGTGCTGGAATAGTGGTAGTATTTTATCCGTGCCACTATTCTTTCTTTCTTTCTTTCTTTCTTTCTTTCTTTCTTTCTTTCTTTCTTTCTTTCTTTCTTTCTTTCTTTCTTTCTTTCTTTCTTTCTTTCTTTCTTTCTTTCCTTTTCCTCTTTCTCTCTTTCTCTTTCTTTCCTGACTTCTGTCCTTCTCTGCTTCCTCCTTACCTTTCACTTTGTTTTCTTTCCTTACTTCTCTCCTTCCTTCCTTCTTTCTTTTTTCTTCTTTCTCTCTTTCTATTTCTCTTTCTTTCCTGACTTCTGTCCTTCTCTGCTTCCTCCTTACCTTTCACTTTGTTTTCTTTCCTTACTTCTCTCCTTCCTTCCTTCTTTCTTTTTTCTTCTTTCTCTCTTTCTATTTCTCTTTCTTTCCTGACTTCTGTCCTTCTCTGCTTCTTCCTTTCCTTTCACTTTGTCTTCTTTCCTTCCTACCTTCCTTCCTTCCCTCCTTCCTTCCTTTTTCTTCTTTCTCTCTTTCTATTTCTCTTTCTTTCCTGACTTCCTTCTTTCTCTGCTACTTTTCCTTTCACTTTTGTCTTCTTTTCTTTCTTCCTTCCTTCATTCCCTCTCCCTCCCTCCCTCCCTTCCTTCCCTCCTTCCTTCTCTTCTCTTCCTCCCTCTCTCTCTCTTTCCTTCCTTCCTTCCTTCCTTCCCTCCTTCCTTCTCTTCCTCTCTCTCTCTCTCTCTTTCCTTCCTTCCTTCCTTCCTTCCTTCCTTCCTTCCTTCCTTCCTTCCTTCCTTCCTTCCTTCCTTCCTTCTTTCTTGTGATCCTTGACCTATTGAAATGAGTGAATCATATGACTTTAATCCCAGAAAACAAATAATTATTAAAATAAAGCAAAGGAAGGGGGGAGAATAATAATCATAATAATTTATTGCTGTTAAAAAAAAAAGCCAGGAGCATCAGGATGCTATAAGCAGGTCTGTTCTTGGCTGGTAACTACTAGTAGAATAGCAATAGCTCTTATACTTATATACGACTTCATAGTGCTTTTACAGCCCTCTCTAAGCAGTTTGCAGGGTCAGCCTCTTGCCCCCAACAATCTGGGTCCTCATTTTACCCACCTCAGAAGGACAAGAGGCTGAGTCAACCTTGAGCCTGGTGAGATTCGATCTGTCAAATGGCAGGCAGCTGGCAGTCAGCAGAAGTAGCCTGCAGTACTGCACTCTCACCACTGCACCACCGACGCTCCTGTGTTTGCCACCGGGTGTTATTTATGGCAATAATAAAGGTGAGATACGAATGAATGAACGAATGAATGAATAAATAAATGGCACCAAAGTATATATTAAGCGCTGTAGGAGATGCAGCTCTGACATTTCCCTAATTCACTGACCTGTTGGAAGGAGAGGGATGTACAACACAATTAGACTTACAAAATCCTGTAACTATTTTTGTTGTGATCGCTCAACCGCTAAGTTGTGTCTAGCTTTTTGTGTCCCCCATGGAGCATGGCACCCCAGGACCTCCTGTCCTCCACCCCCGAGGCTTCCCAAGAGCATGAAGGAAACTCTTTATCCGGACATAAAACCCCTTTTATTAATTGAGAGTGAATTCTGCTCATTCATATCTAGCAAAGTTTTTCAAGGGAGGATTTACGGTCACAGACCTTATCTGGCTTGGAGAGCTGCTGATATCTGCAGAACTTGGCAAGGAGTCTCGGAGAGTCATGAACCAATGAAGCAGTGGTGGGTTTCAAATTTTTTAGAACCTACTCTGTTTTGTGTATTTTGTGGGCGTGGCTTGGCAATCATGTGACAGGGTGGGAGTGGCCACCTTTTAAAATGTGTTGAAACTCATTTAACAACGCTCTTGCTTAGCAACCAAAATTTTGGACTCAATTGTGATGATAAATTCTTTCTTTCTTTCTTTCTTTCTTTCTTTCTTTCTTTCTTTCTTTCTTTCTTTCTTTCTTTCTTTCTTTCTTTCTTTCTTTCTTTCTTTCTTTCTTTCTTTCTTTCTTTCTTTCTTTCTTTCTTTCTTTCTTCCTTCCTTCCTTCCCTTCCCTTCCCTTTCCTTTCCTTCACTGGCAGTGGCGGGCCAGATTTACTTCCAGGTCCGCCGGTGGAACCCCCTCTCACTGGTTCTCTAAATTTCACCAACCGGCTCTCGCGAGTAGGTGCGAACCTGCAGAAACCCACCACTGCAATGAAGCGAACTTATTGCCTCCTGCAAACTCCACTCCCCTTTCGCTCCTCTTTTATTCCCTATGGGAGGGGCCATTCATCATCCACATGTGGCCTTCCTCCCAAGTCGACCCCTGTTCTTTAGCTGTTCCCTTCGTCTGGCAACTCTGCACACTGGGAACAGGATCCAGCTGTTCCTCTGCCTCACTGATGTCTGACTCCGAAGGCAGCTGATAACTATCGGATGGCTCTGGCCCCCTCTCTGCCTCCGACACAGAGCCCTCATCTGACTCCAGGACTGGCCCATGTTCCTCCCCAACCCTCCTCACTCTCCGAATCTGCTGCCAGCTCTGCTTACCGCTGGTGGGCCACAACGCTTGGAATCTGCCCAAACACATTGATAACACTATTTAAACACCTCCTGCTCTGCCACCCCCTTCTCCTTCTGCCTTCCATCCTTCCCTACCTCAGGGTCTTTTCTCAATAAAAGTAATTTTAGCCTTCCCGCGGAGCTGATTTCCCAGTTTGGTCCTCCTGCTGGACCTGACAGATAGCTTGTACTGATATTTTTTTGGGAAGACATTCCTGCCTGCTGATTTCATTTCGTTGCCGAAGGTATGTGAGGTCATGAGAGAATTGAAGCATTGGGATGCTCAGTTCCCTTTGGCACTCAGAATAGCGATTTGTGTCTCCCTGAGTTGTAAAAAAGGCCCATTCATGAGAATGGGTTTACGCCAGTGGTGAAATTCAATTTTTTTTGCTATTGATTCTGTAGGCATGGCTTGGTGGGTGTGGCAGGGGAAGGATACTGCAAACACTCCATTGCCTCCCCACTCCTTGAGGAAGGATACTGCAAAATCCCTATTCCCTTCCCACTCCAGGGGAAGGATACTGTAAATCTCCATTCCCTTCCCACTCCAGGGGAAGGATGCTGTAAAATCCCCATTCCCTTCCCACTCCAGGGGAAGGATACTGCAAAATCCCTATTCCCTTCCCACTCCAGGGGAAGGATACTGCAAAATCCCTATTCCCTTCCCACTCCAGGGGAAGGATACTGTAAATCTCCATTCCCTTCCCACTCCAGGGGAAGGATACTGCAAAATCCCTATTCCCTTCCCACTCCAGGGGAAGGATACTGTAAATCTCCATTCCCTTCCCACTCCAGGGGAAGGATACTGCAAAATCCCTATTCCCTTCCCACTCCAGAGGAAGGATACTGTAAATCTCCATTCCCTTCCCACTCCAGGGGAAGGATACTGCAAAATCCCTATTCCCTTCCCACTCCAGGGGAAGGATACTGTAAATCTCCATTCCCTCCACATTCCTGGGGGAAGGATACTGTAAAATCTCCATTCCCTTCCCACTCCAGGGGAAGGATACTGCAAAATCCCTATTCCCTTCCCACTCCAGGGGAAGGATACTGCAAAATCCCTATTCCCTTCCCACTCCAGGGGAAGGATACTGTAAATCTCCATTCCCTTCCCACTCCAGGGGAAGGATACTGCAAAATCCCTATTCCCTTCCCACTCCAGGGGAAGGATACTGTAAATCTCCATTCCCTCCACATTCCTGGGGGAAGGATACTGTAAATCTCCATTCCCTCCACATTCCTGGGGGAAGGATACTATAAAATCTCCATTCCCTTCCCACTCCAGGGGAAGGATACTGCAAAATCCCTATTCCCTTCCCACTCCAGGGGAAGGATACTGCAAAATCCCCATTCCCTCCACATCCCAGGGGAAGGATACTGTAAAATCTCCATTCCCTTCCCACTCCAGGGGAAGGATACTGCAATATCCCTATTCCCTTCCCCCTCCAGGAGAAGGATACTGTAAATCTCCATTCCCTCCACATTCCTGGGGGAAGGATACTGTAAATCTCCATTCCCTCCACATTCCTGGGGGAAGGCTACTGCAAAATCCCCATTCCCACCCCACTCTGTGGCCAGCCAGACGTGATATTTGCTGGTTCTACAGAACCTGTCAGAACCTGCTGAATTCCACCCCTGGTTCACACTTTGTTCCAGATTCTCAGGTTTTTCGGTCTCTTTTGGAGCTTGCTGAATAGGGAAGAAATAGGGGAGAAGGAGTCCGTCCGCTGAAACACTTTAGCTGACAACATTCCCACACAAGTGGCCTTTACTTGACACAACGATTCTTGAATTTCAACAGTACAATGTGGCTGTACAACAGTGTAATTCGAGGGGGCATGGTTTGAAATGCCATGTTTGCAGTCTTCCCCAAACGTGGGAGTTTTCTGGCCTTCCTTTTTTCTATTTGTTTCCAGTATGAAGCGTGTTTGTGTGTGTGTGTATGTGTGTGTGTGTGATATCAAATTGTCGGGTACTATAACTGATGAAAATGAGAATGGACACTTATTTTAATCAGCTGTGCCACATACTTAAGAAATTCTTCAAACCTTTGCGTTCTGCAACCGCAATCACAGCTCATTAAAAAAATATTAGAGTAGTTTGTTAACATGTCCAAGACAGTTTTAGAGAGCTTTTGCAGATGTATATAAGAGCTTCTTTTTAGATTGCCGTACTATGGGAAGATTGGGTGGTGTTTTTTTTCTAGGTCTGTGGTCAAATTACTATCATTTGGAGAAGATAAGGAAGTTGAGAAAGTAGGAAGGGAGGAAGGGAGAATGGAAGGGATGGAGGGAGGGAAGAAGGAAGAAAGAAAGAAAGTAGGGAGGGAGGGAGGGAGGAAATAAAGTAGGAAAGTAGGAAGGAAGGATTGGAGGGAGGGAGGATGGAAGGGGGGAGGGAGGGAGAAAGTAAGTAAGTAGGAAAGTAAGAAAGTAGGCAGGCAAGCAGGAAGGGAGGATGGAAGGAATGGAGGGAGGGAGGGAGGATGGATGGATGGATGGAAGGAAGGAGGAAAGTAAGAAAGTAGGAAGGAAGGAATGAAGGGAGGGAGGGAGGATGGAAGGAAGGAAGGAAGGAAGTCGGCTTCGTGCTTTTGGGAAGTCCAGGTCAGAACAATGCGACCCTCAATGAAATCGCGTTTGACACCCCTGTTCTAAAGCAAGAAGTCCGGGTAAAAAAGACCTCAGACTCTTCACTGCCGTTGCGTTACGGACAGCCGCAATTCCAGAAGTTGGAAGCGAGAAAGGGAATGCATTATTAATATTCATGCAATAGACTGGGAGGGAAATGGAGCGACAATTTGACAATCAGGGGCTCTCCTGGGGATTTCTCCTGCGTGGCTAAGTCATGCCCGAGGGGATGTGTGGATAGGAAAAGCTTGAAGTGTGTCCAGCTGTGTTTTCTACATATAAAAGGCGACTGTAGGAACAGAATCAATGAATGACCCTTTTGATAAATGCTCGGAGGCAAAGGAGGGGAATATATATATATCTATATATCTTCTCTGTCTTGCTCTGTTCTCCTCAGGGAAAGACACCTCACAAATGCTAATCGATTGGCCTGGTAAGGTTGGCCAACAAAGCATCTAACAAGGCAAGAGCCATGGAGGCGCAGGAGTTAGAATGCTGCACTGCAGGGATGACTCTGCCCACTGTCAGGAGTTTGATCCTGAGCGGTTCAAGGTTGATTCAGCCTTCCATCCTTCCCAGGTGGGTCAAATGAGGACCCAGATTGTTGGGGGTGGGGGGGGCAATAGGTTGACTCTGTAAACTGCTTAGAGAGGGGTGTAAAGAATTATATTCTACTCCAATCCCCTCCCCGCCATTCCATTCCACTCCACTCCACTCCTCTCCACTCCATTCCCCCCATCCACTCCACTCCACTCCACTCCATTCTACTCCACTTCACTCCAATCCCTTCCACTCCATTCCATTCTATTCCAATCCATTCCACTCCACTCTACTCCTCTCCACTCCACTCCACTCCATTCTATTCTATTCTACTCCACTTCACTCCAATCCCCTCCCCTCCATTCCATTCTATTCCACTTCACTCCAATCCCTTCCACTCCATTCCATTCCATTCTATTCCAATCCATTCCACTCCACTGCTCTCCTCTCCTCTCCACTCCACTCCATTCTACTCCACTCCACTTCACTCCAATCCCCTCCCCTCCATTCCATTCTACTCCACTTCACTCCAATCCCTTCCACTCCATTCCATTCCATTCTATTCCAATCCATTCCACTCCACTCCACTCCATTCTACTCCACTTCACTCCAATCCCCTCCACTCCACTCCTCTCCTCTCCTCTCCACTCCACTCCTCTCCTCTCCACTCCATTCCATTCTACTCCACTTCACTCAAATCCCCTCGACTCCATTCCATTCTATTCCATTCCATTCCACTCCAATCCACTCCATTCTATTCTATTCCACTTCACTCCAATCCCCTCCCCTCCATTCCATTCTATTCCAATCCATTCCACTCCACTCCACTCCACTCCATTCCTCTCCATTCCATTCTACTCCACTCCACTTCACTCCAATCCCCTCCACTCTATTCCATTCTATTCCAATCCATTCCATTCCACTCTTCACTCCACTCCTCTTTGTTCCATTCCATTCCATTCCATTCTATTCTATTCTCCACTCCTCTCCATTCCATATTGTATATTCTATTCTCTCCTGCCCCACCTCGCCCTGCCCCACCCCGCCCCGCCCCATCCCATCTCATCCCATATTTTCTGTTCCATTCCATCTTATCCCATCTTATCCTATTCGTCACATAACCATGTGGATCCTGCAACGGTCATAAGTGTGAAAGACATCCTAAGACCCTTTTTCCAGTACCACTGTAACTTTGAGCAGTCACTAAGTGAACCGCTGTACGTCAGAGACTCCCTGCATTAGTGGCCCCACAGAAAGCAGAAAACGTGGGGGACCCATTGGCCCAGACTGACACCTTTCCTTCTTCCTGTGGCCACCATCAATTAGACCCTGATGCTGACTTCCACTCGTGCGGAAGGAAAACCTTTAGCAGAGTTAAAAAGAGCAAAGAGGCAGTGAACAGAGAAGTAAGCCACAAATAATCTCTGGTCATCTAATTAAGCGATCAGCAGTCTCATCTATTTGGGGGAGAAGGAAAAAAGGAGGGGTGAAGAGAGAAACTGAGAAAAGTCAATGCGGGGGGTGGGGGGAGGCGGGGGACGACCAGGAAGGCATTAGACATCTGTTACCTGTGTGAGTTGCACATTTTAATTGGCACAACCTTGATGGCTCACCTTGGAAATAGGCAAAGGGACGAGGCTTTTAACGGGCTTGAATTCTCCGTGCTTAACGCTTGCCATTGTGCCTTCTGTTCTGTTCTGACTCGAATTCAAATCTCCAGATATTGGGCAAAAAGAAAAAGGAAGTGGATAAGTCAAGAGAATGCAGCAACCTCAGACGGTTATGAGGAAAGAGAGAGACAGATAGACAGACAGACAAAAAGAAGGAAATGAAGGAAGGAAGTAAATGAAAAGGGAGGAAGGAAGGAAAAGGAAGGAAGGAAGGAAGGAAGGGAAGAAAGAAAGAAAAAAGAAAGAAAGGAAGGAAGGAAGGAAGGAAGGAAGGAAAAGGAAGGAAGGAAAAGGAAGGAAGGAAAAGAAAAGAAGGAAGGAAGGAAAGAAGGGAAAGAAGGAAAGGAAGGAAGGAAAGGAAGGAAAGGAAGGAAAGGAAGGAAAGGAAGGAAAGGAAGGAAAGGAAGGAAAGGAAGAATAAGAAAGGAAGGAAGGAAAGGAAGAAAGGAAGAAAGGAAGAAAGAGAAAGGAAGGAAGGAAAAGGAAGGAAGGAAGGAAGAAAAAGAAAGGAAGGAAGGAAGGAAGGAAGGAAGGAAAGAAGGAAAAGAAAGGAAGGAAGGAAAAGAAAGGAAGGAAGGAAAGGAAGGAAGGAAGGAAAAGAAAGGAAGGAAGGAAAGGAAGGAAGGAAAAAAGAAAAAGAAAGAAAGAAAAGGGAAGGATGGAAGAAAGGGAAGGAAGGAAGAAAACGAAAGAAAGAAAGAAAGAAAGAAAGAAAGAAAGAAAGAAAGAAAGAAAGAAAGAAAGAAAGAAAGAAAGAAAGAAAGAAAAGGGAAGGAAGGAAGGAGGAAAGAAGTGAGTGTTTCATAGCAGGAAACCATTCGAAAGATGGAGATACGATGCCCTTACTTGAAAATGGGTAAGTTGTTTAGAAATAGGAACTGAGTGGGCCCAGTGTGAGGAATGATTCAATTGTCTAAACTCGATCAACTTTCAGAATCAACGGAAATGGTCAAATTGATCAATTTTGCCCAATATCTCCAATCCTCTGGCCACCATCACTTACATTATTCAGTATAATGTAATGGACCATCTGGTTTTCTTTGCTTGCCTTCTGCTGGTCACCAGAGAGAAAGTTTTTGACACCCCTGTCAGGTTGAAGTAAGTTTGCAAATGTCGGTATAACTGCTAACTCAAATAGCTTATTAACAGACAAGGCCACAAAGTCAAGGACAGTGTGAGATAGAACAAATCAATCAATCAAACAATCAATCAATCAGAATAGAGCTGAAAGGGACCTTGGAGGTCTTCTAGTCCAACCCTCTGCTCAAGCAGGAGACCCTCTACCATTTCGAATAGGTGACTTACTGTCCAGTGTTTTTCTTTAAAACCTCCAGTTATGAAGCCCCAACAACTTTTGAAGGCAAGCTGTTCCACTCGTTAATTGTCCTCACTGTTAGGAAATTTTCTGGATGGATGGACAGATGGACAGATAGGTAGATAGACACTAGGGCTAAAGATGAGTTTGAGAGATGGAGGGTGGAGAAAGGGAGAGATGGATAAATATTAGGAATGAATACTTGAGGAGATGGAAGGATGGATGGATGGATGGATGGATGGATGGATGGATGGAGAATGGGTAAATGAGTGAGTAAATATATACAGTAGAAATAGATGGATAGAAAGATTGATTCCTATTAGGGCTGAAGGCTTATTTGAGAGATGAATGAGAAGGAAGGAAGGAAGGAAGGAAGGAAGGAAGGAAGGAAGGAAGGAAGGAAGGAAGGAAAGAAGGAAAATGGATGGATGGATGGATGGATGGATGGATGGAGAGTGGGTGTGAGTGAGTAAATATATACAGTAGATGGATAGATTGATAGATACTGACTCCTATTAGAATTGAAGACTAGTTTGAGAGATGAATGAAAAAGAAGGAAGGAAGGATTGGATAGATAGATAGATAGATAGATAGATAGATAGATAGATAGATAGATAGATAGATAGATAGATAGATAGATGATAGATAGATAGATAGACAGATAGGTAGATAGGTGAGAGAGAGACACAGAGAGAGAGAGACAGAGACAGAGAAAGACAGAGAAACACACACACACACACACAGAGAGACACAGAGAGAGAGAGACAGAGAGACAGAAAGAGACAGAGAGAGAGACAGAAAGAGACAGAGACAGAAAGAAACAGAGAGACAGAGAGAGAGAGACAAAGAGGCAGAGAGAGACAGAAAGATAGAGAGACAGAGAGACAGAGAGACAAAGAGAGAGACAGAGAGAGCAATCTCAGAAGAAGGCAATGGAAGGCTGCATCTGGGTTGCTTCCAAGCACATTATATGGATGTGTTGCTGAAGCCACCAGGAACTGAGCTCAGCTTGAAGAAAAAAATAACTGGGAAGGAACGAGTAATAATGAGCAATCCGTTGGCATTGCAACAATCCATGCCGAGGTGAGCTCGCTATCTGCACCATCCCTCCTGCTTCATAAATTGCTCAAGCTTCCTTCCAAGAGGACGCAACGCCTGAGTAGAAACTGCCTCCTGGTGCTTTTCTTATTGGAAAACTGGATGTGTCACACACACACAAAAAAAGAACCAACAACCAGCGAACGCTATGGAAAATATACATTTAGGTGGAAGATTGGGAGAAAGACACGCTGCCATGTTCAAGGCCGCCTGCGGGCTTCTATTGAACCCGCTTGGAAGGGAGCAGGGCCTCGGTAAAATTAGCATTTCGGTCTAGTATTAAACAAAGAATAACAATAAAAGGAAAAAAGCACCCCCTCCACAACACTCATGGTTGTGCTAAGGAATCAAGACGCCTCCCAGGGCAAACATTTCCTTCCATCGCTATTGTCGAGTCAAGTTGTGCAGCAGATGGACAGAAACCTCCACACTCACCAAAGAACAGAGAGGCTCGGCTCTTGAAATTAAAAAGACAGAATGGAAAACAAACATCGCAAGCAAAATGCACAGGGACAGCGTAGGTGGCACCTCGCTCAATGGTAGCAATGGTGAGAGGGATCTTGGAGTCCTAGTGGAGAACCATTTAAATAGGAGCCAGCCGTGGGCAGCAGATGCCAAAAAAGCCAACACAGTTCTAGGCTGCATCAACAGAGGGAGAGAATCAAGATCACGTGAAGGGTTAATACCACTTTATAAGGCCTTGGGAAGGCCACACTTGGAATATCTGCATCCAGTTTTGGTTGCCAAGATGTAGAAAAGTTGTAGAGACTCTAGAAAGAGTGCAGAGAAGAGCAACAAAGAGGATGAGGGGACTGGAGGCTAAAACCTATGAAGAACAGTTGCAGGAACTGGGTAGGTCTAATGTTTAATGAAAAGAAGGACCAGGGGAGACATGATAGCAGTCTTCCAATCTCTCAGGGGTTGCCCCAAAGAAGAGGGAGTCAAGCTATTCTCCAAAGTACCTGAGGGCAGAACAAGAAGCAATGGGTGGAAACTAATCAAGGAGAGAAGCAACTTAGAACTGAGGAGAAATTTTGTTTATTGATGATGGACAGGACCGCGTGGTTTGAGGTCCTGGGGGAAAACGGGAAGTGATGCGGAGAGTCCCTGGGTTTTATACCCTCTCTGGGCTTTTGAATTTGAGCTTGTATTCTGATTGGTTGTCAGGCTCCCCTGTGGTCATGCAGGGGCAACTCTGCAGGCTGTCCTGAGTCTTGACTCTTGCTGGATGATGATGTAAGAAAGGGTTTTGGGATTCCTATTATGTCTCTGCCTGAAGGAGGCAGATCTTTGTTACGTAGAATAGTGTTCCAAACATCATCCAGAATTGAATCAGAGTCCAAGGCAGAGCTATTCTCAAAGTTCCAATTTCATAAGAGAGACATGCTGGTACAATCTGTGGAAACCCGAATCTGAAAGCTTCCTGGGTTTCCACCTAGTTGAAAGTTCATGACCTTGTCCCCACACCCACAAGTCCATCACATGGGCCCATCTTCAACTGCCACGCTGGCATTTCCACCCATCTAGTTCCGGTCAGGTGCAGAGACAAAGGATGACCTTGGGCTTCTAGAAAAGAATGTTTTATTTTGACAACAAGACATTCTGCTCCTTACTATTTCCCCCTCCCTAATCCCCACTAATGAAACAGCATAGTAAAATAATAGATCCTAAAAGGAATATGACTGCAGGCCTGACAAATAGACTGGCCCAGGCCTTAAGGGCCCATTGGCAAAGGTGGGGAAGGATGAGTTTCTACCTCTCCTTTTAGGGGAAATCTTCTGCCCTTTTAATGTTTCCTAAAATATTTCATTTTCCTAGGAGAGGAGCTCGGTGCTAACTTCCTACACGTCAAGGTGCTTTCTTCTCATATCACAACATTTTTGCACCAATAGCTTCAGTGGTGGGTTTCAAATTTTTTAGAACCTACTCTGTAGGTGTGGCCTATTTTGTGGGCGTGGCTTGGCAGTCATGTGACAGGGTGGGAGTGGCCACCTTTTAAAATGTGGGGAAACTCATTTAACAACGCTCTTGCTTAGCAACCAAAATTTTGGACTCAATTGTGATGATAAATTCTTTCTTTCTTTCTTTCTTTCTTTCTTTCTTTCTTTCTTTCTTTCTTTCTTTCTTTCTTTCTTTCTTTCTTTCTTTTCCTCCCTTCTTTCTTTCTTCCTTCCTTCCTTCCTTCCTTTCCTTTCCCTTCCTTCCTTCTTTCCTTTCTTTCTTTCTTTCTTTTCCTTCTTTTTTCCCTTCCTTCCTTCCGTCCTTTCCTTTCCCTTCTTTCCTTCCTTCCTTCCTTCCTTCCTTCCTTCCTTCCTTCCTTCCTTCCTTCCTTTCCTTTCCTTTCCCTTCCCTTCCCTTCCCTTCCCTTCCCTTCCCTTCCCTTTCCTTTCCTTTCCTTTCCTTTCCTTCCTGTTGGGTCACTGACAGCAGCGGGCCAGACTTACTTCTGGGTCCGCCGGTGGAACCCCCTGTCACCGGTTCTCTAAATTTCACCAACCGGCTCTCGCGAGTAGGTGCGAGCCTGCAGAAACCCACCACTGAATAGCTTCCAAGTATAGATGTAGTATTGTTGTTTGTTTTTACTTTTCAAAACAAACCCTAACTCATTCCATTTGTCAAGTTAGCAAAGGAGAACGAGGCATTAGCAGAAAAGCGAGAATTATCTGGTTCAGCCTTTGATGTAGATTACACAATATAGGCCACGGATTGTATCCATCAATGCGAAGAGGATGGCTAACATAAATATTTGAAGAGAAGCTGGCCTAAATTTAGGGAAAACATTTTTTTTTTTTTTACTTCTCCAATTTCTTCCATTGGGTTCGTTCCAGTTTCCACTCTTCCTGCTCGAATTCTTATAGATTTAGTAGAGTTATCTGCAATTGATCTTCGATGCAAAGTGGATTTGCGCTGATTAATCAAAGACAAGAATTTGGATTTTTTTTCACAAGATTTCATTGTTTCACGATCGTTGGCAAGCTTTTATAGGAAAACAAATTGGGTTGGTCTAGTTCAGGGGTCTGCAAAGTTGGCTCTTTGAAGACTGATGGACTTCAACTCCCAGAATTCCCCAGTCAGCATGGCTGGCTGGGGAATTCTGGAAGTTGAAGTCCACCAGTCTTCAAAGAGCCAACTTTGCAGACCCCTGGTCTAGTTTAATGAAAAGAAGGACCAGGGGAGACATGATAGCAGTCTTCCAATATCTCAGGGGCTGCCCCAAAGAAGAGGGAGTCAAACAATTCTCCAAGGCACCTGAAGGTAGGAGAAGAAGCAATGGGTGGAAACTCTTCAAGGAGTGACACAACCTAGAAGTAAGGAGAAACTTCCTGACAGTCGTAAGTGTGAATCTTGGTCATAAGTTACACTTTTCAGGGCTGTTGTAACGTCAACCACTCATTAAACAAACGGTGGTTAGTCAAGGATTCCCTATGCTTGCCAATTTTCAGGAGAGACAGCGAAAACATTCTATATGGATACGCTGGGTTAATATTTTTCACTCTGGTTCTGCAGTCGGCTTTCAGCCTGATGAAGTTAACGGTTGCAGGAGCTGGGTATGTCTAGTTTGATGAAGAGAAGGACCAGGGGAGACATGATAGCAGTGTTCCGATATCTCAGAGGGTGCCACAGAGAAGAGGGAGTCAAACTATTCTCCAAGGCACCTTGGGGCAGGACAAGAAGCAATGGGTGGAAACTAATCAAGGAGAGAAGCAACTTGGAACTAAGGAGAAATTTCCTGACAGTTAGAACAATTAACCTCTGGAACAGCTTGCCTCCAGAAGTTGTGAATGCCCCAACCCTGGAAGTCTTTAAAAAGATGTTAGATAGCCATTTGTCTGAAATGGTATAAGGTTCCTGCCCACGCAGGGGGTTGGACTAGAAGACCTACAAGGTCCCTTCCAACTCTGCTATTGTATAAGTTCAATTGGTCACTGAACAAGAAAGTAAGTTGTAGCATCGGTGTAAGAGGTTTTGAGTAGAGTAGATCAAAGTCAATTTATTGACTGAGAAAGAGATGCAGTTGGACTGGCAGCTCCCTTGTTGAGCTGATAATTAGAACTGCAGAGAAAACAATGGCTGCCCACCTGCCTTCCATTGAGGACCTGCACACTGCATGAGTCAAAAAGAGGACCATGAAAATATCTACAGACCCTTCGCATCCTGGACGTAAATTGTTTCAACTCCCACCCTCTATAGAGCGCTGCACACCAGAACAACTAGACACAAGGACAATTTTCTCCCGAATACCATCATTCGGCTCAACAACTCATTCCCACAATACTGTCAATAATTTACTAAGACTGTATTACTATTATTGTTCTCTTCTTTCCAAGCACCTATCTCTCCCCACTTATGACTATAACCATATGGCTTGTATCTTTCAATACAATACAATACAATACAATACAATACAATACAATACAATACAATACAATACAATACAATACAATACAATACAATACTTTATTTTTATTTTTTTTATTTTATTCGCATTTATACCCCGCCCTTCTCCAAAAAGGACCCAGGGCGGCGCACAGGAAATTAAAACATACAAGTGTAAACAAAGATATAAAATTTAAAAAGATATTAAATTTCCCCCCTGTGCTAAATACAATATAATACAATACAATACAATACAATACTTATTTATTTATTTTTATTTTAATCACATTTATATCCCGCCCTTCTCCACAAGGACCCAGGGCGGCGCACAGGAATTTAAAAGCATACAAAACAATACAATAAATACAAAATTTAAAAATATATTAAATTAAATTATAATCCTATGCTAAAATCAAATTAAAATCCCCGATTTAAAACTATCTAAATAGTCTCGACGGGAGGGTTAGGCTAGGCCGGCTTGCTGAAAAAGATGTGTCTTTAGACACTGGCAGAAGAGACGGAGCTCCGTGATGGTACGCAATTCAGGGGGTAGGTCGTTCCAATCCAATCCAATCCAATCCAATCCAATCCAATCCAATCCAATCCAATACAATACAATACAATACAATACAATACAATACAATACAATACAATACAATAGCAGAGATGGGTCCTTGGAGGTCATCTAGTCCAACCCCCTGCCTAGGCAGGAACCTTATACCATTTCCGACAAATGGCTATCCAACATCTTCTTAAAGACTTGCAGTGTTGGGGCATTCACAACTTCTGGAGGCAACTTCTGTTCCACTGATGAATTGGCCGTCTGGTGGTGATGCTGTCTAACCTACATCCTTCTACTTTATCTACTAGTAGGTTATGGTCTACCTTGTCAAATGCCTTACTGAAGTCCAAGTAACCTATATCGACGGCATTCCTCTGGTCCACTAATTTTGTCACTTTGTCGAAGAATGCAATAAGATTAGTCTGGCGTGATCTGTTTTTGACAAACCCATGTTGGCTTTTGGCTATTACTTTGTTTACTTCTAGGGGTTCGCTAATTCGTTGCTTGATTATCTGTTCCAGAATCTTTCCTGGTATTGAAGTCAGGCTGATGAGTCTGTAGTTTCCTGGATCTATTATTTTTCCTTTTTTGAAGATGGGAGCCACATTTTTTTTAGGGGGAATTTTAGCACAGGCTGTGATTTAATTCTTTTTTATCTATTTATTGTATTTTTATTATTGTTCGTTTTAAATTCCTGTGCACTGCCCTGGGTCCACTTCGGTGGAGAAGACGCGGTATATAAATTGAAATAAATTAAATAAATTAAATAAAATTAAATCAGCTCTTTTCCAGTCCTCTGGTAGTTCCCCAGTGCTCCAGGATCTCTGAAAGATATAGCCCAGTGGTTGTAGCCTGTGAGTACAGGATGCTTTTAGACCATGTCCGCTGGCTCCCTTAGTACTGGATGACCATCAGTGGTGGGATTCAAATAATTTAACATCCAGTTCTCTGCCCTAATGACCAGCTGGGTAGGCGGGGCTCGGTGGTAATGTGACTGGGTGGGCGGGGCCAACTCACTGTCACTCAGGGCGCTTCACCTTAGCTGTTACAATGTAGTAAGGGTTAACGGGAGAGGTGGTTTCTGTAAGCAGGGCAATAAAGATGAGGCTAGAAACAACACCACAACGTTTCCTTACAGGATTAGCCCTGTAAAGTGGAAAAAAAATAAATTGAGATTTCTTCCAACAACCGGTTCTCCGAACTGCTTGGAAAGTTAACAACCGGTTCTCCCGAATAGGTGCGAACTGGCTGAATCCCACCACTGATGACCATGCTCACTGCTGTGATTCACCCAGAATTAACTTCCACTTTCCAGCTTTTTCAACAGAGAGAGAGACATTTCTCACCAAAGCTTTCATTATATCCCTCGCAAGATGATAGAAAGTCAGGGAAATATTGAAATATGGATTTGCTCAAACGTCGCTGCCTTCCAATGGGAAATGTGTTATCGGGTGACCTTTCTCTAATGTGGTTCTAAGGATTTACTCTTGAGTTTTATAAAACTCAGTAAATAGGAAAATTGAACTTTTGGAAGGGTGTCTGCTGAGAATGACCTGGAGAAATGGACAGGATTTGGCAGAAATGAGCTGGGGTGACCGCAAAATGTTGCCGGGTGGAAGGCAGTGTCCAGATTTCAGGCCCATCTGTACCAGCCCCAAGCCCATCCTTGGGATTCTCTGAGCTTGGTGGTTTTCTTTGCAGGAGTTTCATTACCAAACCAGGTAACTTCATCAGGGTTAGTGGGGAGTGGGGTTTGCTCTCCCTGCTAGCACTGATGATGCTACAGTTCATCAGACAATGAAACATCTGCAACAAATATCAGAGAAAACCAACGATCCCACATCCCTCTTCCGCCTCCTTTTTGTGGCCAGCCAGCACAGCTGGCAGCAGATTCGGATAGTGAGGAGGGTTGGGGAGGAACCTGGGCCAGTCCTGGAGTCTGGGGAAGGCTCGAAGGAGGGCTCTGTGTCAGAGGCAGAGAGGGGTCAAGGCCATCTGGCAGTGATCAGCTGCCTTCGGAGCTAGACAGCAGTGAGGCAGAGGAACAGCTGGAGCCTCTTCCCAGTGTGCGCATGCGCAGAGTTGCCAGACGAAGTGAACAGCTAAAGAACAGGGGTTGACTTGGGAGGAAGGCCACAGGTGGACGATGAATGGCCACTCCCCGAGGAAATAAAAGAGGAGCGAAAGGGGAGTGGAGCTTGCAGGAGACAATTAGTTTGCTTCATTGGTTCGTGACTCTCCGAGACTCCTTGCCAAGTTTTGCAGAGATCGGCCTGGCAGCTCTCCAAGACAGATGAGGTCCGTGACTGTAAATCCTCCCTTGAAAGACTTTGCTGGATGTGAAGGAGCAGAATTCACAGTCAATTAATAAAAGGTTTTTTTGTTGGGACAAGGAGTTTGTTTCGGTCAGAACGCTCCTCCTCCTCTCCACAAAACCCACTCCCTTCTAGCACTGATGATGTTACCTAGTTGGCTCATGAAATGTCTGCAAGAAAACCACCATGCTCAGAGAGCACCAAAGGCCTCCAAGCTCAACTCTGAGCTACCAATATTCTCTCCTATTGGTACTCCTTTCACAAGTTACCTATCACGTTGTTCGGACTTTGGCAGCTACCAAGAACCTACCAGTTTACAATTGGCTATCATGAACTTCCAAATATTTGTGGTTTCCCTTTGACACGGTTTCAAGAATTCTGATTCCTGCGCAAGGATTTTTATTTTTCCTGCCAAAGTTTTTCAGTCTTGCTTTCAGCAAATCTTGATATTTTGTTGTTTAATTTAATTTAATTTAATGTATTTCGATTTATAGAACCGCCCTTCTCCATCGAAATGGACCCAGGGAGTTAAAATCAATCAATAACAATAAATACAGAATAACTAAAAGTAGATTAAACTAGAAAACCTGTGGTAAAACATCCCAATTAAAATTCTAAAATACATTTACTCATTGCCTAAGCTAGACCGGCTTGATGGAAAAGATAAGTCTTAAGTGAGTGGCGAAAGAGGGGAACGTCTGTGATAGTCCGAAGTTCGGGGGGTAGGTCGTTCCAGAGGGATGGCCCAGCCACTGAGAAGGCCCTTCCCCTGGGCACCGATAGCCGGCATTGACCAGCGGATGGTACCCTGAGGAGGCCCTCCCTATGGGAGCGGATCGGACGGTGGGAGGTATGCGGCAGGAGACGGTCCCGCAAATAACTAGGCCCCGTGCCATGGAGCGATTTAAAGATGGTGACAAGCACCTTGTTTTTCCCATTGTTTTAACAACTTCTATCGGCAATCCTTATTGCCTTACTGCCATGATAATTCAAGTATTGTTTTCCCTCTCCCCCACCCCTTGGTGACTTGACTTAGAATAATCCTCTCCCACTTTTAACTCTGGTTCTTTAATTGATTCATGCTCATTAGTTTTCTTGTTTTCTGATCAAGTGTGTATAATTCAGCTGGCGTCCAATCAATTATACCTGCAGTATATGAAATAATTAGAACAGCCCATGTGTTTATGACTTTAATTATGTTTCTTGCATTTAGTTCTGTTTAAAAAAATAAACACTCCCAAACCAGACTACCCCTCCCTCTTCATTACAGCTGGTATTCTTTTAAACTTGCTTTTACAAAAAGTCAGAGACTTCCATCATTCCTAAGACTTGGCATCCTTCTTTTTTTTTAAAAAAAAGATAGAAATTTGTTTATTTTCAACATAAAAACAAGTAAAAACATTATTCATCTTAAACTTTGTACAACCTCTGCTCCTTCCATCTCAAATTAAAAACTCATTTCTTCTGTCTGGCCGGCCTAGGATAGTCTCTCTGTCTTTGGGGTTTTATTGGGGTTTTATAATATTGCTTAGTTTTAATGGGAATTTTAGCGCAGGTTTAGATTTAATTTATTTTTAATGAAATGTTTATATGTATTTATTGTTTTACTGTGCCTGTGCACCGCCCCGAGTCCCTGTGGGGAGAGGGTGCAGTTTAGAAATATTAAAATTATTATTATTATTAACATGTCGTTCGGTCATAGGTTTTGTGCATCAATACTTAAAATTACAAACATACTTTTCAATTTTTCTTGCAATAGATATATATCCACCTAATAACAGTATTATTTATCAAATCCATTTTCCCCCTGCAATTACTCAATATATAAAAAGAACAATAAAAAAAATTTCACATAAATTCCTGTTTTGTAACATTATTCTCCAATACCTCTACAAACCACTTTTCTTCTATAAAGTACATACCCCTAACGTTTACTTCTTCTAAGACCAAGAATGTATCCAAATTTTCCGTTATCTATGTATCTCATTATTAATCTAGTCAAAATACAAAATGTATTTCTAGAGTAACATAATCTCAATTTATTACAATCTTTCAAAAAAAAATTTCCAACCATTGATAAAACATATTCCATACTTTATAGAATTGTTCGTCCTCTCGCTCTCTAATTTCAAATGTCAATTTGCTCATTTCTGCACATTCCATAATCTTACGAATAATTTCCTCTTCAGAAGGTAGATCATCAATCCTTCTTTTGATACCAGTTGTCTCATGATATTTTTATCCATTCATCGTAATCGATCCCCTGCAACAATGCCTTAACTCCTAGGGTTGTGGGTGGTCCATCACTGGAAGTGACTAGACAACCATTTGAACTCAAAAAATTTGCAGACAACACCAAGCTGGCAGGAATAGCCAACACTCCAGAAGATAGGCTTCAGATACAGAAGGATCTTGACAAACTCGAACATTGGGCACTATCTAATAAAATGAAATTCAATGGTGAAAAGAGTAAGGTTCTACATTTAGGCAAAGAAAACAAAATGCACAGGTACAGTATAGGTGATACCTTGTTAAATAGCAGTAACTGTGAGAGGAATCTTGGAGTCCTAGTGGAGAACCATTGAAATAGGAGGCAGCCGTGGGCAGCAGCTGCCAAAAAAGCCAACACAGTTCTAGGCTGCATCAACAGAGGGAGAGAATCAAGATTGTGTAAAGTGTTAATACCCCTTTATAAGGCCTTGGTAAGGCCACACTTGGAATATTTGCATCCACTTTTGGTCGCCATGATGTAGAAAAGATGCGGAGACTCTAGAAAGAGTGCAGAGAAGAGCAACAAAGAGGATTAGGGGACTGGAGGCTGAAACACGAGGAACTGTTGCAGGAACTGAGTATGTCTAGTTTAATGAAAAGAAGGACTAGGGGAGACGTGATAGCAGTCTTCCCATATCTCGGAGGCTGCCACAGAGAAGAAGGAATCAAGCTATTCTCCAAAGCACCTGAGGATAGAACAAGAAGCAATGGGTGGAAACTAATCAAGGAAAGAAGCAACTTAGAACTGAGGAGAAATTTCCTGACAGTTAGAACAATTAATCAGTGGAACCGCTTGCCTCCAGAAGGTAGTAGTAAGTGAGAGGGATCTTAGAGTCTTAGCGGATGAATACTTAACTATGAGCCAGTCATGTGCTGCAGCTGCCAAAAAAGCCAACACAGTTCTAGGCTGCATCAAGAGAGGGAAAGAATCAAGAATCATGTGAAGGGTTAATACTACTTTATAAGGCCTAGAGGAGATCCACCCCGACTGCTCTTTAGAAGGCCAGATCCTGAAGAGGAAACTCAAATCCTTTGGCCACCTGATGAGAAGAAAGAAGGACTCCCTGGAGAAGAGTCTCATGCTGGGAACGATGGAGGGCAAAAGAAGAAGAAGGGGACGGCAGAGAAGGAGGTGGCTGGATGGAGTCACTGAAGCAGCCGGCGTGAGCTTCAATGGACTCCAGAGGATGGTAGAGGACAGGGAGGCCTGGAGGAACGTTGTCCATGGGGTCGCGATGGGTTACAACGTCGCAACTAGCAACAACAAAATAAATAAATAAAATATTGAGGCTGCACAAATCCAGACAATGACCATTAGATGGAAACAAATAGAGAATGCTCATATTTTCTTGCTATCCTTCAACCCCTTGTGTGCTAAAGAAGGAAAATCTAACATTGATGGCCTGTTGGTGCTGGCATTTTTTTTTTTTTTTACAAGATGCGCTGGTGATATTCAAGCTTTTTTTTTTTTACCTGCATCCTTTCGTGAAAAAATAGAGAATAAAAACGACGGAGCACTGCTTGAGAATGATCCACCCAGCGGCATGTTTGACGGCATATATTTGTCTCATTTAGGCCCAGCAAGGGGTCTGTAAGAGAACTCCGGCATCCATAAATTGGACCAAGATGAAAGAACACAAAGGACCATGGATTCTAATAACTAGGAAAAGGACATAACATCCATGCGAGGAATATTGTGAGAATGCGGCAAAAGAAAACCCAAGGGAGCTATTTGATTATGATTCTTTTAGCAAAGGCTGCCTAATAGGGTTTCTCCATTTTTCACAATTGTGTAATCTTGTTTTGACCTGTGTCAAATTTCAGCTCATCTTTTGGAATATGGGTCTTCCAAAATGCAGTTAAAGGTTTCAAAGATGAAAAAGAAGGATTTGATTGGTTCTGCTAATGAGTGTAGTTCAAGGTTCTAGGAGTAGGTAGGGTAAAATAGAGTAGAGTAGAGTAGGAGTAGAGTACAATACAATACAATAGCAGAGTTGGAAGGGACCTTGGAGGTCTTCTAGTCCAACCCCCTGCCTAGGCAGGAAGCCCTATACCATTTCAGACAAATGGCTCTCCAACATCTTCTTAAAGACTTGCAGTGTTGGGGCATTCACAACTTCTGGAGGCAACTTCTGTTCCACTGATTAATTGTTCTCACTGTCAGGAAATTTCTCCTCAGTTCTAAGATGCTTCTCTCCTTGATTAGTTTCCACCCATTGCTTCTTGTTCTACCCTCAGGTGCTTTGGATATTAGCTTGACTCCCTCTTCTTTGGGGCAACCCCTGAGATATTGGAAGATGCTATCATGTATGTAGAAAAGACGTGGAGACTCTGGAAAGAGTGCAGAGAAGAGCAACCAAGATGATTAGGGGACTGGAGGCTAAAACATATGAAGAACGGTTGCAGGAACTGGGTATGTCTAGTTTGATGAAGAGAAGGACCAGGGGAGACATGATAGCAGTGTTCCGATATCTCAGAGGGTGCCACAAAGAAGAGGGAGTCAAACTATTCTCCAAGGCACCTGGGGGCAGGACAAGAAGCAATGGGTGGAAACTAATCAAGGAGAGAAGCAACTTAGAACTAAGGAGAAATTTCCTGACAGTTAGAACAATTAACCTCTGGAACAGCTTGCCTCCAGAAGTTGTGAATGCCCCAACCCTGGAAGTCTTTAAGAAGATGTTAGAGAGCCATTTGTCTGAAATGGTATAAAGTTCCTGCCCACGCAGGGGGTTGGACTAGAAGACCTACAAGGTCCCTTCCAACTCTGCTATTGTATTATTGTATTATGTTTTTGTCTTAGTGAAAGTCATTTTACCCCAATCTGGCAAATTCTGTATTTCTATCCCAGCCCGTGGCATCTGAAATTTTAAGAGTTGCAGCTGCAACTTATCTAATCTAAGCCAATTCTCGTAGAACAAACTATCTGAAAAACAAGAGATGATCCAGACGGTTTAATCCAGTCTGTCACATTGTAGGCTTTTCGCTATATGAAACGTGTTGTTCCCTGCTTCATTTTTCTTTCCTTTTTAAAAGAGCCAAAGATGGATGAGAGGAAATAAAATTTGTTGAGCTGGATGAGAAGAGTGTAGGTTGTAATTGTGCATTCTCATCATGCTAAGATAAATTTCCATTTCTTCATTTCAGTTATGGGTTGTCAGGTAGCGTATCTTGAAAAGGTATTTCTCAATATTTGCAAAGATGCTAGTCATTGATGTGGCAAAATTTGGGATATCTACATAAATAAAAATGTAACAAGAATTTGTTCAAAACCGCTAATCTCCGAAAGTCCTGCACCGATCACTTCCAAATGTTCACACAACATTCCTTTCAAGTACAACACCAATGATATATATATATAGATTGTGTAGATGTCACACCTGTGCCAGGTACACGTAATGGAAATGTAAAAAATTGTAAAAATGGTAGGTAGTTGGATACAGAGAGAGCAGTGGGCCACAGGTATTATGTCATCCTTTATGACATAAGATACTCTGAGGGAGAAATACAGTAGGTAGGTAGGTAGAGGGATAGAGAGGGAGAAATATAGTAGGTAGGTAGGTAGGTAGGTAGAGGGAGAGAGAGAAATACCATAGGTAGATAAGTGGGTAGGTAGAGGGAGAGGGAGAGAGGGGGAGAAATACAGTAGGTAGGTAGGTAGGTAGAGGGAGAGAGAGAAATACCGTAGGTAGATAAGTAGGTAGGTAGAGGGAGAGGGAGAGAGGGGGAGAAATACAGTAGGTAGGTAGGTAGGTAGAGGGAGAGGAAGAGAGAGAAATACAGTAGGTAGATAAGTAGGTAGGTAGAGGGATAGAGAGGGAGAAATATAGTAGGTAGGTAGGTAGGTAGGTGGAGAGAGAGAAATACAGTAGGTAGATAAGTAGGTAGGTAGAGGGATAGAGAGGGAGAAATATAGTAGGTAGGTAGGTAGGTAGGTAGGTAGGTAGGTAGGTAGGTAGGTAGGTGGAGAGAGAGAAATACAGTTGGTAGATAAGTAGGTAGGTAGAGGGATAGAGAGGGAGAGGGAGAAATATAGTAGGTAAGTAGGTAGAGGGAGAGAGGGAGAAAGGGAGTAGGTAGGTAGGTTTGGGGTTATATGGTGGTTGTGTGTACATGCTTGTGTGTGCAAGTCTACACACAGATTGGTTGGCCATTTAACCAGACTGGGCCACAGCAACGTGTGGCCGGGAATGGGTAGTTTAGAATAGAATAGAACAGAACAGAACAGAACAAAAATAATAGGAATGGAATGGAGTGGAGTATGATACAGTACAGTAGAATAGAATAGGGGTTGAATAGAATAGAAAATAATAGAATAGAATAGAATAGAACAGAATAGAATAGAATTCTTTATTTACCAAGTGTGGTTGGACACACAAGGAATCTGTCTTTGGTGCATAAGTGCTCAGTGTACATAAAAGACAAGATGCATTCATCACTTAATGATAGTCATAGGGTACAATTAAGCAATAAAATCACGCCAAGCAACAATATAAATTGTAAGGATACCAGCAACAAAGTTATAGTCACGCAGCCCTAAGTTGGAGGAGATGGTGATAGGAACGATGAGAAGATCAGTAAGTAGTAAGGCAGACTTATTAAATAGCTTGACAGTGTTGAGGGAATTATTTGTTTAGCAGAGTGATGGCTAAAGCTGTCCTTGTGTCTAGTTGTCTTGGTGTGCAGTGCGCTATAGCATCATTTTGAGAGTGGGAGTTGAAACAATTTATGTCCAGGGTGCGAAGGGTCTGTAGATATTTTCTCAGACCTCTTTTTGACTCGTGCAGTGTGCGGGTCCTCAAGGGAAGGCAGGTTGGCAGCCATTGTTTTTTCTGCAGTTCTGATTCTCCTCTGAAGTCCGTGTCCGTCTTGTTGGGTTGCAGAGCCAAACCAGACAGTTATGGAGGTGCAGATGACAAACTCAACAATTCCTCTGTAGAACAGAGTTGGCGCAGGAAGAATATTCTTTGTTGTGCTTTTTTGATGACGTTTCTGATGTTAGGTGTCCATTGTAGGTCTTGAGTAGTGGTGAAATTCAACTTTTTTTACTACCGGTTCTGTGCGCGTGGTCCGGTGGGCATGGCAGGGGAAGGATACTACAAAATCTCCATTCCCACCCCACTCTGGAGCCAGCCGGTTCTCTGAACCACTCAAAATTTCCACTACTGGTTCTTCAAACTACTCAAAGTTTCTGCTACCGGTTCTCCAAACCACTCAAAATTTCTGCTACCGGTTCTCCGAACCACTCAAAATTTCCACTACTGGTTCTCCAAACAACTCAAATGTTCTGCTACTGGTTCTCCGAACCACTCAAAATTTCTGCTACCGGTTCTCCAAACGACTCAAATGTTCTGCTACCGGTTCTCCAAACCACTCAAAATTTCTGCTACCGGTTCTCCAAATGACTCAAATTTTCTGCTGCCGGTTCTCCGAACCACTCAAATTTTTTGTTACCGGTTCTCCAAATGGCTCAAATTTTCTGCTACCGGTTCTCCGAACCACTCAAAATTTCCGCTACCAGTTCTTCGAAGTACTCAAAATTTCTGCTACCGGTTCTCCAGAACCTGTTGTATTTCACCCGTGGTCTTGAGATATGATAGAGCCTAGAAATTTGAACAACCACACGACTCAAACTGTTCTTCTCGTTACCTTGAGAACTGACCGAAGGACATAAATGAATATTTCATGAAAGCTCTGTCTTCACAGACCCCTTAGAGATCAGATGCTTTGAAAAAGGACGAGGTGGCTAACCATCCCAAAACTTCACTTTGCTATTGTTCTTCCTTACCCAAAAGGTTGCTGTGAGATTTAAGGGGTCTCCAGACATACATTTTTGATATAGGTTTTGCACTCATCTTTTCCAGCCTTGTTTCCATCCTTGTTTAAACTTTAAAATCTTGTGCATTGGTCAAAAAACAGGCCTTCCTCTTTAGTTTAAAGATTAACCTGAAAAACTGAATTCCCCTCACAGAGATAGTAGGAGACAAAAAAAACCAAACCCAGCAATAAGTACCTGATATTATTAATGCTGGCAGGGTTTGAGAAATAATTCCATGAATGTAGAGAACTCAACTGGTATGATGCCTGCTCGATTTTGTATGCTCTGCAGTGCATAGAAAATCATAGCCTAGCTCTAAAGAACCTGTCTTAAGTGGCTAAGGCTTTGCCTACCATGTAATACAGCCCCGGTTCAAATCCCAGTAAGGGTATGGCTAGCTGATGAGAGCTAAAAAGCTCGAAATAGATCTATCCTAATTTCCCTGACTTATTTATTGATCAGCTCAAAAACGTAACACATATATGTATATGTATATATGTATATGTGTGTGTGTGTTTGTGTGTTACATTTGTGCTGATAAATAAATAAAGGGAGACTAGCATAGATCTATTTCAAACTATTTAGCTCTCATCAGCTAGCCATACCCTTACTGGGATTCGAACCTGGGAAGTATTATATGTGAGGCAGTTGTAATTGCCACTAGGCCACAGGTTCTCCTCCTGATAATTTATAATAAATAATTTTATTATAAGGAACATGGCCCGTTAGGTTTTTTTTGGAGAGGGAAGTTACTGTCTGAATCTTGAGAAAAGAGATTATTACAGGACAAAGAAAGGGGAGAGGATTGTTGTTGTTTTTTAAATGGCAAAACCCAAAGTGTGAAACTCAACAAAATTGTTATTCATGCCATCCGTTCATTCCTGTATAAAGAGTGCCGCTGGAAACCCTGAAAAATTCTTCGATATCTCCCCGTCTTCACACCTTCAGTAAATTTACCTCACGAGATATCCTGCCGTTCTTTTTGTTTTCCATCTCGGAGGAAATGTTCCCCCTGCCAGCAAGGGCGGAAGACAAACGTGTGGATGTCAAAATCCTGTGGAACACAAGGAATGTGAGCTAAGTGGCATATTCGCGACTGCCTTCTGCCCCATACATCCCTTCGACCGATCCGCTCCCACAGAGAGGACCTTCTCAGGGTACCGTCGGCCGGGCAATGCCGGTTGGCGGTGCCCAGGGGAAGAGCCTTCTCTGTGGCGGGCCCTGCCCTCTGGAACGACCTTCCCCCCGATCTATGCACCATCGTGGACCTCCGCCTTTTCCGCCAACGTCTTAAAACCTATTTATTTCAACAAGCCCGCCTAGCATAACCCCATTTCTGACTTTTATAGGGATAATTTTAAATTTTAGAGTCTTATTAATTTTAGCACAGGGAATATTTAATTAGTTTTTAACAATTTTGGATTTTTGTATGATTTTAATGATGCCTGTGCGCCGCCCTGGGTCCTTTTTAAGGAGAAGGGCGGGGTATAAATTTAATAAAATAAATAAAAATAAATACAGCAGTATTTCGTTTGGTGATGGTGGGGTAGACATTCTTCTCCCTGGCATGCATTCTGTTCATCTCTTAACCTAATGGGGGTGATAAACGAAGCACCAATATTACTGGGGGGAGGAGGAAAAGGAGGAGGAGTA
Organism: Rhabdophis nuchalis; assembly: GCA_039707465.1. Classification (NCBI taxonomy): domain Eukaryota; kingdom Metazoa; phylum Chordata; class Lepidosauria; order Squamata; family Natricidae; genus Rhabdophis; species Rhabdophis nuchalis. The sequence goes on along the minus strand of CM077648.1, from coordinate 7,350,559 downwards.
GGAGGAAGAAGAGGAAGAGGAGGAGGAGGGGGGAGAAGGAGGAGGAGGAGGAAGAAGAGGAGGAGGGGGAGGATGGAGAGGAGGAGGACGAGGGAGAGGAGGAGGAAAAGGAGGAGGAGGAGGAGGAAGAAGAGGAAGAGGAGGAGGGGGAGGAGGAGAAGGAAGAAGAGGAGGAGGGAGAGGAGGAGGAAGAAGGAGAGGAGGAGGAAAAGGAGGAGGAGGAAGAAGAGGAAGAGGGGGAGGAGGAGGGGGAGGAGGAGGAGGAGGCGGAAGAAGAGGAGGAGGGGGAGGAGGAGAATGAGGGAGAGAAGGAGGAAAAGGAGGAGGAGGAGGAGGAAGAAGAGGAAGAGGAGGAGGAGGGGGAGGAGGAGGAGGAAGAAGAGGAGGGGAGGAGGGGGAGGAAGAGGACGAGGGAGAGGAGCAGGAAAAGGAGAAGGAGGAAGAGGAGGAGGAAAAGGAGGAGGAAAAGGAGGAGGAGGAGGAGGAAGAGGAGGAGGAGGGGGAGGACAAGGGGAGGAGGAAGAGGAGGAGGGGGAGGGGGAGGAGTAGGAAGAAGAGGAGGAGGGAGAGTAAGGGGAGGAGGAGGAGGAGGAGGACAATGACTGTGAGGTCCTTTGTCTCTCTGACCCTGGGTTGTTTTTTTTTTTTTTGTATTTCTATTTATTTGTATTTATTAGTTTGTCGAACATGTGAGACAGGGGTAGTCAACCTTTTTGTACCTACCACCCATTTTTGTATCTCTGTTAGTAGTAAATTTTTCTAACCGCCCACCGGTTCCACAGTAATGGGGATTTATAAAGTAGGGAAATCCATTAAATTTAAAAAAAGGAAAGTGCTTCAGTATCAGACAAAACCCCTAATGCCCACCATGAAAGTTGGAATGCCCACTAGTGGGCGGTAGGGACAAGGTTGACTACCACTGATGTACGAGATAACAGGCATAAGTATAAACATGGACAGGAGCACATGAAATGAGTGCAAATAAATGGGGCGAGTAGGACAGGGATGGTAGGCACACTGGTGTGCTTATGCATGCCCCCTTTACGGACCTCTGAGGAATGGGGTGAGGTCCATGGTAGACAGTTTTAAGGTTAAAGTTTTGGGGGTTTGAGGATGTAACAATGGAGTCAGGTGGAGCATTCCAGGCATTGACCCCTCTGGGGCTGAAGTTGTATTTTCTGCAATCGAGTTTGGAGCCTTGAGTTTGTATTGATTGTTTGCCTGTGTATTCTTGAGGTTGAAGCTGAAGTAGTCGTAGACAGGTAGGAAGTTGTAGCAGACAATTTTATGTACTATGCTTAGGTCCGACCGCAGGCGGAGTAGTTCCAGATTGTCCAAGCCCAACATTTTGAGCCTGGTGACATAAGGGATTCTATTGTGAGCAGAGGAGCGGAGGACTCTTCTCGTGAAATACCTCTGGACCTGCTCGATTGTATTAAATGTCCGATATACAGTGTGGATTCCAGGCAGACCAGCTGTATTCAAGGATTGGTCTGGCAAAGGTTTTGTATGCCCTAATTAGTAACACAATGTTACCGGATTGTATTTTTCACAAAGGTTTCATTACCTAACTTTTCTGACCCCCCCTTTCTCCGACTAACACAAGACTGGCTGCCTGCCACTGACTCTCTTGGCTGCTTGCCTGAATGACTCTGAACAGATACGAAGCTTCCTAACTCGACTAAACACGAACCTGAAAATCAACACGAATAAACACGAACCGAGAAATCCAACGTTGTTCTCTGCAAGGACTTTCTCAGCAAAGGCTTCCTTTTAAACCCTCTTGGGAGGGGCCAGTCATTAGGCAGCTGGGACTAATTCACATCCTACGAGTTCGCTTCTGATGCAATTGAAGCCTCCTTTTTTTAGCCCTTCTCACTCTAGCATCACGGACAAACTGGCCTTGATCCTGCCCACTACTCCAAGACCCAGGTGCCTCCTGATGACCAGCCGGGCTCTCTGCTCTCTCAAGGTCTCCCTCCTCCTCCAGAGCAGACTCATAGGACTTCTCATTAGAGGAGTCCATCAGCAGCTCATCCAGAGCCGGCTGGGACACAACACCTAACATCATCAGCCGGCTGGGCCACAACACACAACATCATCAGTGCCGGACTGACTAGAAACACACAATTACTACGGGTACTCCTTGTCATACGAGGACATTCACATCTTGTGAATGGGACACCGTTTCAAAGCGTAATGCTCTTCCTTCATGCACCCATCCATTGAGTCTGGTTCATCGGTGCTTAAGATTGAGTAGATTTAGTGTGGCTTTCTCCGGGCTTAGAGTCTGAGAAACCGCCGTAGATTTACTGAACGTTGTAAATAGTTCACATAATTAGCTACGGATATGAATGGATCAGCTTTCAAAGGCAAACAACAGCTAGAGTTAAACAAATGAATTATCTGGAGGTGTTGTTTTTTTTTCCAGCACAAGGATGGAAACAACCTGTCTGCCCGAGATCCATTTTGTTTCATGCGCTTTCAATGTTCACCAATCCATGATGGATGGTGCTGTTTTCATTTCCACAGCTATTCACGAAGAACAGCTCGCCATGAGTTATTTGTACGTCTGGCAAGCTGAGGGTAAGAGGGAAGGTTCGTAGCATTAGCCTTCCCCCTCCCCAAATATCCCTGTTGGAGTTGTGCAAGGATTAGGAACTAATCCAAACACACACCAAAACCGGAAGATTAATCGAAATGAAATTCGTTACGGTTGTTAAGGATTGTAAGAAAGAACAGGTGCAGTTTGGTTTACAGACAATCTCGTATTCCTATTCTAAGTGAATACCAATGTGAATATCTATTAACGAGCTTAATATATCATGCAGATCAAAGCCGTTGTTGAAAAGTTCCCTAAACTTTCGTAACTTTTCAAAGCAGGAGAGCTTTTATTTTTCCCCCCCCCTTCTCACCGGGTTGGTGGTCTAACTGCAGGCTCTGGATGTTAATTCGTTCCCTATTTAATCTAGACTAATCAAGGAAAAAAGGGAGTCGGTGGCTCGGGGGCTAAGACGCTGAGCTTGTGGATCAGAAAGGTCGGCAGTTCGGCGGTTCGAATCCCTAGCGTGCGCGTAAGGGAGTGAGCTCCCGTGACTTGTCCCAGCTGCTGCCAACCTAGCAGTTCGAAAGCACGTTAAAAAATGCAAGTAGAAAAATAGGGACCACCTTTGGTGGGAAGGGAACAGCGTTCCGTGTGCCTTCGGCGTTGAGCCATGCCGGCCATATGACCACGGAGACGTCTTCGGACAGCGCTGGCTCTTCGGCTTTGAAATGTCTGCAAGAAAACAACCATGCTCAGAAATTTAATCTAATTTAATTTATTTCAATTTATATACCATGCCTTCTCCATCAAAATGGACCCAGGGCGGTGCACAGGAATTTAAAACCAACAATAATAAAATACAATAAATAGGTAAAAAAGAATTAAATCACAGCCTGTGCTAAAATTCCCCCTAAAAAATCTAACATCCATTTACGTGTTTGGCAGAAGCTATATTACAAAAAGTCTAAACTATTAAGCAAGACCAGCTTGCTGAAAAAAGTATGTTTTAAGTGAACGGCAAAAGAGGGGAAGGTCCGTGATAGAAAGCCCCAAGGACCCTACAGTCCTCCTCCTCCTCCTCAAACCCTACTAGCACTGATGGTGTTATCTAGTATGGTAATGAAATGTCTGCAACAAAAACAACCAAGTTCACAAAGCCTCAAGGACCCTACAGTTGTCGTCGTCGTCGTCGTCCTCCTCCTCCTCCTCCTCCTCCTCCTCCTCCTCCTCCTCCTCCTCCTCCACTTCCTCCAACCCTACCCTCTTCTAGCACTGCTGATGTTACCTAGTTTGGTGATGAAATGCCTTCAAGAAAACAACCAAGCTCAGAGAGCACCAAGGACCCTGCAAATCCTTCTGCTCTTACGAAGAAGACCTGATGCTTATTTTTCCTTCGAAAAGTCAAATAATCCACCCAACGGAGCGGAATGGACAGGCCCAGGTTGGTAACAGCGAAAACACGCAGGAAAACTTTCCGATCCAACTACCACGAGGAAGGTCAAGCGAGAATCGCCATGGGGAGCCCATTAAACCGGGATGTTAAGTCTGCTGCTTTAATGGCCCTCTTCAGTCCTGGCAGCTCGTCTCTTGCAATTTGCTGTCGGTCTCATTAGATGGGGAAGGAGCGAACTCACAAAGACAAGCTTGACCCTCTCTTTCTCTCCCTCTCCCCCTCCCACGAACACACACACACAAACGCACACACACACACACACACATGGTTAACAAAACTGGGATGGGGAGTCAGAGCAATTAGCAGCTAGCAATTCTTCTGTTGCTCCGCAGCCAGCTGAGCACAGCAAATTAAAAAACCAACACCCAAAACACAACTCTGGGGTTTTTGCACTCTGGTGCTAAACCGAACGCTGAAAATCTGTCACATTAGGACAAGGACCCCAGGTTGTGGCAAAGGCAGCAGCCTCTGGGTTTCCACTGCAGCTGCGGCTTGATGAATGGCTCAGGGCTGGCATGGGGCTCCTGTGTGAAAGAACACTTCACCCTCAATAGGAGCAACTGTGAGAGGGATCTTGGAGTCCTAGTGGACAACTGTTGAAATAGGAGCCAGCCGTGGGCAGCAGCTGCCCAAAAAGCCAACACAGTTCTAGGCTGCATCAACAGAGGGAGAGAATCAAGATCATGGGAAGGGTTAATACCACTTTATAATCCCTTGGGAAGACCACACTTGGAATACGGCATCCAGTTTTGGTCGCCAAGATGTAGAAAAAATGTGGAGACTCTAGAAAGAGTGCAGAGAAGAGCAACAAAGAGGATTAGGGGACTAGAGGCTAAAACATATGAAGAACAGTTGCAGGAACTGGGTCTGTCTAGTTTAATAAAAAGAAGGACTAGGGGAGACATGATAGCAGCCTTCCGATATCTCAGGGGCTGCCACAAAGAAGAGGGAGTCAAGCTATTTTCCAAGGCACCTGCGGGTAGAACAAGAAGCAATGGGTGGAAACTAATCAAGGAGAGAAGCAACTTAGAACTGAGGAGAAATTTCCTGACAGTGAGAACAATTAATCAGTGGAACAGCATGCCTCCAGAAGTTGTGAATGCCCCAACACTGGAAGTCTTTAAGAAGATGTTGGATAGCCATTTGTCTGAAACGGTATAAGGTATAAGGTATAAGGTATAAGGTTCCTGCCTAGGCAGGGGGTTGGACTAGAAGACCTCCAAGGTCCCTTCCAACTCTGCGATTGTATTGTATTGTATTGATCTTTCTCCTATCCCTCTATTAAGGTCCAGTCTCCTCTTAAATGCCCCCAGTGTTGGACCCACAACTTCTGAAAGCAAGCCATTCCACTGGTTAATTGTTGTCAGGAAATTTCTCCTTAGTTCTAAGTTGCTTCTCTCCTTGATTAGCTTCCACCCATTGCTTCACATCCTACCCTCAGATGCTTTGGAGAATCGTTTGACCCCTTCATCTTTGGGGCTGTTTCTCAAATATTGGAAGGCTGCTATCATATCTCCCCTAGTCCCCCTTTTCCGTAGACTAGCCCTACCCAGTTCCTGCAAGTGTTCTTTGGATGTTTTAGCCTCCAGCTAAAGCTGTAAAGTTCTTAATTATCCATGCGGCATTCTAAGCTACTGATCCAAAACACCAAGCTCGAAGAAATATCTACTGAACTACTTCTGGCTAGTTAGATGTGCAGCGATAAATAGGGGGAAGCCGTGATTGCCTTCACCTTTGGCCAGACCAGAGTAGTAAAAACTTCTGATGCATTTCCCCCACCCATCTGCTCTCCTTTGAACTTGAGGGAAGAGAAGTTTACTTTAAACATTGTTCTCCAAAGAAAAAGGCCATTCTTACAGGGTGTGCACTCCGTCCTTCGCTCTTCACTGGCGGTCCTTGTAGTTATGACCCGAATGGAACCTGCCTATGACAGTCGTTAAGTGGTAACGGATCAGTGGTGGGTTTCAAATTTTTTAGAACCTACTCTGTAGGTGTGGCCTATTTTGTGGGCGTGGCTTGGCAGTCATGTGACAGGGTGGGAGTGGCCACCTTTTAAAATGTGGTGAAACTCATTTAACAACGCTCTTGCTTAGCAACCAAAATTGTGGACTCAATTGTGATGATAAATTCTTTCTTTCTTTCTTTCTCTTTCTTTCTTTCTTTCTTTCTTTCTTTCTTTCTTTCTTTCTTTCTTTCTTTCTTTCTTTCTTTTCCTTCTTTCTTTCCTTCCTTCCTTCCTTTCCTTTCCTTTCCTTTCCCTTCCTTCCTTCCTTCCTTCCTTCCTTCCTTCCTTTCTTTCTTTCTTTCTTTCTTTCTTTCTTTCTTTCTTTCTTTCTTTCTTTCTTTCCTTTCTTCCTTCCCTTTCCTTTCCTTTCCTTCCCGTTGGGTCACTGGCAGTGGCGGGCCAGATTTACTTCCAGGTACGCCGGTGGAACCCCCTCTCACCGGTTCTCTAAATTTCACCAACCGGCTCTCGCGAGTAGGTGCGAGCCTGCAGAAACCCACCACTGTAACAGATGTAAAATGGGTTGGTCATGTCACCGACACAATTTTTAGAAAGTTCATTAGGTGGTCATTAAATGTAGGCGGGAACGCCGTAAGGAAATACGGTTGTCATCAATGCAAACCTGTTGTCGTTTTTTGTTTGTTTTGCCCAAAACTGGAAATAAGTGCTGGTTTTCAGCAAAACCATCATAAAATGGAATCAGGGAACTGTGGGGCTCTGCCAACGACTGTAAATGCCACCGTGTTGTTGAACATCCAAAATGTGGTCACATAATCAGTGTGTGTGTGTGTGTGTGTGTGATGGGTTTCAACATTTTTTAGAACCTCTTCTGTAGATGTGGCCTGCTTTGTGGGAGTGGCTTGCCGGCCATCTGACTGGGTGGGAGTGGTTTGGCAATCGTGTGACTGGGTGGGCGTGGCCAACTTGTCAAATGTGGTGAAACTCACTTAACAACGCTCTTGCTTAGCAACCAGAAAGTTGGCTCAGAAACTCTGGCATTGGAAGCACCCAAGTCTTAAAGCTGCCAACTTCCAAGACCCTTGCACCCCTAACCCTTCAGGGGGGAAGAAAACTCCCAGGGGTGTTCAAACTTGACAGCTTTAAGACTCGTGGACTTCCACTCCCAGAATGCCTCCTCTCGCTCTTCCTCTGGATGATCGGCGGACGGGCGGGGGGAGGGAGCTGGAACCGGTTCTAAACGGTCCTGGAGATTTGTGGAACCTCTTCTATAGCAGAGGTCAGAACTGGCAGGAACCCACCCCTGGTGTGTGTGTGTGTGTGTGTGAGAGAGAGAGAGAGAGAAATATGAGAGATTTGTTATATATTGTTTTATATATATTGTGTTGCATTTGTGCTGATAAATAAATAAAGCGAGACTAGTACTGATCTATTTCAAGCTATTTAGCTCTCATCAGCTAGCCATATCCTTACTGGGATTTGAACCTGGGTTGTTTTTACACGTTAGGCAGTTGTATTAGCCACTAAGCCACAAGCTCTCCTCCCTTATCAGCTGAGCCAAGGAAATAAGTAAGTATTATGTCAAAGCATCTGGTATGCCTAAATATGGGAAGGAGCATACTGCTTCCCTTTTGCCCAAGTTCGAATCCCAGTAAGGGTATGGCTAGCTGATGAGAGCTAAATAGCTTGAAATAGATCTATACTAGTCTCCCTTTATTTATTCATCAGCACAAATGCAACACAAAAATGGTTTTTCTGCCTGGAAGGCTCCTAGGGTGGAGCTGAAAGGCAAAAGGGAAGCAGTGTGCTCCCTCCCATATTTGGGCATACCAGGTGCTTTGACATAACATATTATACATGAGAGAAAGAGAGAGATAAGAGAAAGATGAGAGTTGAAAGAAAGAGATGAGAGAGAGAGAGATGAGAGATGAAAGAGAGAAGGGGAGGATAGAGAGAGAGATGGGTGAAAGAGAGATGAGAGATGAGAGATGGGGAGAGAGAGATGAGAGAGAGAGTGATGAGAGATGGAAGAGAGAAGTGGAGGAGACAGAGAGAGATGAGAGAGAGAGATGGGTGAAAGAGATGAGGTGGTGGAGAGAGAGATGAGAGAGAGAGAAAGGTGAGAGATGAAAAAGAGAAGTGGAGGAGAGAGAGAGATGAGAGAGAGATGAGAGAGAGAGAAAGGTGAGAGATGAAAAAGAGAAGTGGAGGAGAGAGAGAGAGAGAGATGAGAGAGAGATGAGAGAGAGAGAAAGGTGAGAGATGAAAAAGAGAAGTGGAGGAGAGAGAGAGATGAGAGAGAGATGAGAGAGAGAGAAAGGTGAGAGATGAAAAAGAGAAGTGGAGGAGAGAGAGAGAGAGATGAGAGAGAGATGAGAGAGAGAGAAAGGTGAGAGATGAAAAAGAGAAGTGGAGGAGAGAGAGAGATGAGAGAGAGATGAGAGAGAGAGAAAGGTGAGAGATGAAAAAGAGAAGTGGAGGAGAGAGAGAGAGATGAGAGAGAGAGATGGGTGAAAGATAGATGAGAGATGGGGGGGAGAGAGAGAGATGAAAGAGAGAAGTGGAGGAGAGAGAGAGATGAGAGAGAGATGAGAGAGAGATGAGAGAGAGAGATGGGTGAAAGATAGATGAGAGATGGGGGAGAGAGAGAGAGATGAGAGAGAGAAAGATGAGAGATGAAAGAGAGAAGTGGAGGAGAGAGAGAGATGAGAGAGAGATGAGAGAGAGATGAGAGAGAGATGAGAGAGAGAGATGGGTGAAAGATAGATGAGAGATGGGGAAGAGAGAGATGAGAGAGAGATGAGAGAGATGATGGGTGAAAGATAGATGAGAGATGGGGAAGAGAGAGATGAGAGAGAGAGAGAAAGGTGAGAGATGAAAAAGAGAAGTGGAGGAGAGAGAGAGATGAGAGAGAGATGAGAGAGAGATGAGAGAGAGATGAGAGAGAGAGATGGGTGAAAGATAGATGAGAGATGGGGGAGAGAGAGAGAGATGAGAGAGAGAAAGATGAGAGATGAAAGAGAGAAGTGGAGGAGAGAGAGAGATGAGAGAGAGATGAGAGAGAGATGAGAGAGAGAGATGGGTGAAAGATAGATGAGAGATGGGGAAGAGAGAGATGAGAGAGAGATGAGAGAGAGAGATGGGTGAAAGATAGATGAGAGATGGGGAAGAGAGAGATGAGAGAGAGAGAGAAAGGTGAGAGATGAAAAAGAGAAGTGGAGGAGAGAGAGAGAGAGAGAGAGAAGAGAGAGATGAGAGAGAGAGATGGGTGAAAGATAGATGAGAGATGGGGAAGAGAGAGATGAGAGAGAGATGAGAGAGAGAGATGGGTGAAAGATAGATGAGAGATGGGGAAGAGAGAGATGAGAGAGAGAAAGATGAGAGATGAAAGAGAGAGAGAGAGAGAGATTGAGACCGTGCTTTACATCCCTCTCTAAGCAGTTTACAGAGTCCGTCTCTTGCCCCCAACACAATCTAAAATAAGGATCGGTCCTTATTTTACCGATCTCAGAAGGTTGGAAGGCTGAGTCAACCTTGAACCGGTCAGGACGGAACTGCTGGCAATGGGCAGAGTTAGCCTGCAATATTGCATTCTCACCACTGTGCCACCACGGCTGGATTTGCTTAACCACTGGAATTATTTGCTTAATAACCGTGGCAGTAAAGGTCATACATTCAGTGCAATTCATTTAGCATGCTTACTTAGCAATGGAAATTCTCGTCCCAGATTCCGGTCATAAGTGTAGGACTACCTATAATAATTTAATTTCAGGGATAGTTGACTATTCAGCCTGAAAAATCTCCACTGTCCTATTACCTCTGAATGAACTGCCTATGTTTTCAGATAGAGCAGAGCAGTTACCTATCGGTGCAAAAAAAACAACAACTATATATCAAAAGTGCCATCAAGAGGCAGAAAATTTGGCTTCTGACAGGTCTGAATGTCAAGGCTGTTTTTTTTTTTGTCTTTGCTTCCCAGTGTAAACAAGTCTGATCTTTTCCCTCTGAAGTGGGAGTTGGTGACTAAGAAGGCAGAATTGAAATGTCAGAGTAAACATTTCCAAAGCTCACAAAATGCATCTGTTGAGCAAGAATCTCTACTTCTGAAGGGGGAAAAAAGGGCTATCCTGATGTTATGAGGCACGATACTGCACGGATCTTTACTTGGAGTTTACTACTTGAGATGGAGTGTGCATAGAGCGGAACTGTTTTAATGTTGACTTAGGACCAGCAGTGGCTTCCGGACCGGACTACGGCCAATTGGCTCATGGGCATGCCGTGTGCGTTCACATCTGTGCAAGCGCAGTACAATTAAAATCGTTCTGCCCGTACGCAGAACCAAAAAACAAGATGGCGGCACCGATGGAGCCATCTGGAGAACCAGGTCGGGGGTGGTGGTGGCAGGCCTGGGTCGCTGCCGCTTCCAGCAACCCAGGCCGCCAAACACAAACCAGTTCGGCGGAACCGGTCCGAACCGGTCCGAACCCACCACTGCTTAGGACCATGATGGCGAACCTTTGGCATGGGCACGCGAAGCCATTTCTGAGGGCACACGAAGCATTGCCCTATCAACTCCAGCTCACACGAGCGTATTGGCCAGCTGATTTTCGGCCTTGATTTTCAGCCCTTTTTTGCCCTCCTGAAGCCTCCAGAGGGAGAAAAATGGCCCGACGGGCAACCTGGAAGTCCATTCCTGAATTTCTGGTTTTTGTGTTGGGCCTTTTTCCGCCCTCCCCAGGATCCTAGAAAGCTTCTGGAGCCTTGGGAGGGCGAAAAATGGATCTACCAGGCCCACCG